>SNQJ01S0042556.1:9011-31009 GCA_010110895.2 Picea sitchensis
TTTATTCTGCCTTTCTTCTTCGACTATATTATCAACTTCCTCCTTGGATACATTTTCTGCAACATTTCTTGCTTCTGCTAATGCCTTTTCTACTGTGTCTTTCTGTTCAATCTCCTTTTGTGCTGTTGGTTTTGCTTCTACCTTAGCCTTGTCTTTCTCTAATTCAAGATTTCACTTTTTCTTGGAAACATCATTATTGTTCTTGTGAACATTTAATTTGATTCTTATTTTCTTATCGACTAGTTTTTTTTCTTCTCCTTCTATCGATACTAAGTGTACAAAGGTGGAGGTGGGGGATGATCTTCCCGATGCTCCTCCTGTTTCTTTTTTTTGGGGCTTCTTCTTTTTCTCTTTCTCCGTCTGCAATCCTCCCCATAGAATTACCTTGTCTTTGGAAGATAACATCATCATAGGTTTGTGTATTTCAATGCACTTCTTCTTGATTCCAAATCTCTATCGTGTACTCCCAAGGAAATCCTATTGTATTGAAATGGTCTTTTATGACTCCTTTAGGGTCGTGTCTTATAAATGTTTCCTCTCCAAAATGATATGANTAGGTTTGTGTATTTCAATGCACTTCTTCTTGATTCCAAATCTCTATCGTGTACTCCCAAGGAAATCCTATTGTATTGAAATGGTCTTTTATGACTCCTTTAGGGTCGTGTCTTATAAATGTTTCCTCTCCAAAATGATATGAAAGCAATATGTTTACTTTTTATTGTTCTTGCTTGGTATTGGAGAATGAGTAGAGCTCAATATATAGTGGAAGTTGTGGCCATATTTATTAATTTCCTATGTAGAGTAATCCTCCTACTCCATATATTATTGTCGGATATGCTACTTCCTGGAGTACTAATTTTTCTAGTAAAAACCGAGGGAGAATATGGGGGGGGTTAGTGGCATCGTACACTCTGATATAGTTACCATGTTCCATAAGGTACCAATCCCCAATCCTCTTTATTACTGCGATTGCTTTGTCACTCTTACATGTGGTTGTTGTGAAAAATATAAATTCATACAGAGGCGAAAAACAATGTTCACAACTCTTTTGATATTCTGTTATGTATTTGTTCTCCCAAAGCACTTTGCAGCAAACATGAAATGGCTCATATGAGGGTTTCCATTTCCATCCCATGTTCTGGTACTGTTGGGTAATGTACATGATATCCAAGAGGTAGGAAGACATGTGGAAACTTGGAAAATTTCTTTGCTGAGCTTCTACCATTGCAGTTATGGAGACCTTAAATTTGGATGATAAGATGTCATCCCAATTGAATGAAAATCATTCATATTCACAGTAATAAATTAGTGGCATGTAATACAAGGAGAACCGAGAAGCATCTAGTTCACCATATAACTTGTACAACATGGCCACCATATATTCATAAGGCTTCCTTAAAGTGCTCGTGGGGTACCCTCCGTTGGGTCTATGCGTGAACTTCTTGTTTTCCTTGTACCATCTAGGGAGCATGTCTTTTGGTGTGTATTCAAACTCATCGAGGAGTTTTTTGTCCAAATTTTTAATCCCCTTCTCAATGTGATAGCATCTTGCTAGGAATTCTGGTCGAAATGATGCTATGGGTTCTTTCTTGGTGTTACAGGTGTATTTGTCTTTGAAATCTATATTTTTTAGGATCCAAGTTATGGAATCTACAAAATAGAATACAAATTCACATGCTATTACCCTGAATATTCCATATTTTCTGATATTCTTGAAGATTTTTAATTCATCTTGATCCTCGACGTTGGTGGATAAGTTTTTATTTTTGAACATCTGGTACACATTCCCCATTTGTTTGTTTCTCCTTCCTTTTCTAGAAGTCCAGAGGTGTCATATTTACATATCTCCAACCACTTATAGTTCATCTTGACCTTGTTAGTTGCTAGCAGAGGATTTGGTGTTTGGTGCTTTACTCATTTCCCGTTTCTTAGGAGACAAGATTGAACCTGTCAAGAAAACATAGGAATAGTATGAATGCAAAATCATAATGACATAAAAAATTATGTAGTCTAATCAAGTAACAGAGTATTCACTTGAGTTGATATTGGGTGTAAGTTCCTCATATGAAGACGATAAAATAATAATAGGCATGTTGGACAATATGGTGAAACTTAGAGGAGAAATTACTCAAAGGATGCTTTAAATTCAAAATTTAACAAGTTGATATAAACTTCTACGATGCAAATCAAAGAAGTTAGTCGCAAGTTATCTTATGACTATCAACACATTTGGCGTCAAATGCTCTGATGACCATTGACACAGTTGGTATCAAAATCTATGAATACTATTGACATAGTTAATATGAATGTCTCTAACCTATATCGGGAAAGTTGTTGATAATTTTTTCAAATTGGGATCGAGGTACTTAAGCAAATTGATGAAGTTATGACTAACTCCTCTGAAGTATCAGAGGAGTTAATGTGAACTCCTATGATTCGTCATAGGAGTTGATGAGAAGATTTTTGTGGGGATTTTGTAGATAAGAGGAGTAGGATCTAACTTATCTATAGTTAATCAGGATTTCAAGTGTCAACCCTGCCGATGGGTTCACACCGAGTCTCAGTGTAGAGTTCAATCCAAACCTGAAAAAAAAATAAAAAATCTTGAGGAAATCAATCCAGTATATATTCCTTGAAATCGAATCCTTAAATACCAAATCTGTAAAAGTTGTGATTAGGGTCACAGAAAAGGTTTTTTTGGTAGGAAGGTTCCAAGAGAGGTTGTCGATACACTAGGTTTTATCTGATAGTTTGTTTGAAAATTATTCGATGGATACCCTTGGTGTTGTTGGATTGGCTCAAAAATGAGTAGGATTGTACAAACATGTAACTTGTGGAGATAGGACATGTTTTATATATAGAGATAAGTGGGGAAAACTCATCGTGGGATCCATGGGGAAGCTTAAGGAGAAAATAGGACTAGAATAAAACCTAACCCTAGCACGAAAACCCTAACCTTGAGAAGAGAGAAATAAAGGGAAAAGGGCCTACCTGGAAGCTTGCCAACACATGGAAGGATGTGAGAGGTTGATGAAGAAAAAATCAAGGCTCGATACACTCTCATTGGGTAACTATATTCGTCTCCTTGATTCTTATAAAAACAATGAAATATCGAAAACAAAATCTTGTTGATAGGCTTTTCGTAACTTATGCATTAAATGCAGGTAGTTGTCATTAAAATCGACGAAGTTAAGGTTAAGTATTTTTACTTTCATCCAAGGACTGTGTTGGAATTCCTCCGATGTACATGGGAGAACTTAGCACAATTTTTTTCAAATTCTATCAAATCAAGAAAATACAACTCTTCCAAAGAAATTAAAGTAGTTGAAGTTAACTCCTCAAATTTCATCAAAGGAGTTGCAAGCAACTTATGTGATTGAAAGTTTGATCAGAGGGAAATAAAAAAAAATGATAGATCTCATCGATGGAGTTTAGGGAAAATCCTACGATGTACATTGGAGGAGTTAAAGGCAACTCCTCCAATGTGCATCACAGGAGTTTCGATCAACTTTTCTGAAAATCCAAAAGACACAAGCTTTAAAAAATCTAAGTGCTTCAATTTTGAGGGATGTGAGCTTGGGAAGTTTAGGCTTGAGGATTTTTTTTTTGTAGCAAGATGAATAAAATGGAGGGGTTTTTTCAAATTCAAAACAAATACAAGGGTACCCATTTTCTTGAGAGTATTATGGATATAGATTTCAAGAGAATGGAGGGTTGTAGTTATTGGCACACCAAATGGAGACACACTGAGAGAAGCCTTGACTCTGTGTAAGATGGTATCTACACACATATTTTTGGGGAAATATGTGTATCATTCTCATACCAAGAGATACAAAATAGGTCCCATACCTCAAGTTTTGAGAACATAATGTTTGAATGAAACAAAGAGGATATTAGGACCATACCTGAGACCAAATTAACTTTCATTGATTTATTATTGATATAATGTAATATCCTTGGGATGTTGTCTGAGGGGGTAGATGGGTATCAAGAAGTACAATTTAAAACCTTTTCAACTTATAATTAAACCATATTATATATTCAATTCTATCCAATGAGCAGTGAACAATGGTATAAAGAGTTACAATACACCACAATACACCATGCATAATATATGAGAAATAATCCACATGGACAATTGTTCAAAGGAGTAATGACTTCCAAAGGTAGCGATAGCTTCAAATGTAAAGGGATGGATAAACCTCCAAGAGGGAAGTGATCCTCAATATCAAGAGAAGGTTTAACTCTCCATCCTTGCCCTTCAACCACTTAGCAATATTAGAGATAATGAAACTTTACATTAAATCATCACCATCAACAATCATCACATAGAACCTAATAAATCTTCTGAGACTTCTATAGAATTTTTATACAATTATTCAATTCTTGGTGTACTTTGATCCTGTATATATAATATTATTACTCAATGTAGTCTCTGAAAATCCTCTAGTTCCTTGAATCCTCCCAAAAGAAGTTATAGAAAGAATGGTGGAGCTTTATTCAATTATGATTCTATTAGGGAGTGAACTTTTCAAATACCCCATGCTCAATAATTGTCGATTCTAAAACTACCATACACAATATTAGTACGTATTATTTCTAATGAAAATTGTCCCACTTCGTTTTAGTTCTCGATGAAGAAGTTATGACATTTTTACCCAAAACCTTTGTTTTTGACCCAGCTTGAGTTGGTCCTGACCTATCTTCTGAGTGTATCTCATGAGTATAGTGAATCAAGATGTAAATTTTTACCATGCGTTTTATGATATGTCTTCTCAACATATATAAATTTCCTGTCGACTTGTTCTAAATAAGTTATATAAAAGGGTAAGATGACACGAGAAACATGCCTTAGAGACACATCACCAAAGGGACTTCATCCCTTCATTTAAATCCACGGCCTTTTTTACTTCTTCTTCTCTATGAAATCTGACTTATATCAAATGAATGTATAATGATGTTTATTTATACCATTTTATGTCACTTCCTTTAACATTAGGAATGACTTGACACTTTCTTATTTTGTAATTATTTTCTTTAATTATCTTGGGGCCCATGTACCTCCTTCTTCAATTCTTTGTCATCTTCAAAATTCATTTCTCCTCAGCCATGGGGATCCACGTGACGTGACACATAACACCGGAAACAACTTGATGTATATTATCCATCCCTGGGTTTTGTATATGCATTTCCTTCATGTCCAAACCACCTTCATCTTAATCCTTCTTGGTCCAAAACCCATGACTAGGGTTGACATCAATGAAAACAACTAATATTCCAACAATCTCCCCTTGTCATTGATGAAAACACATGTTCTCCCCTATCATCCTTGATCCCAATTTCTCTCACACATCAATGGAAAAGGTTGAATTCTCGAGTTTAATGGAAAAATCTTAACTCTCTTCTTTGAAACGCTCCCCACAGCATGTGGCACTCAATACTTCATCCTTATTTTGGTCTTTGGGTTTTTTATTCCTTAGAATACTTTTATTGGCTTTTGTCTTCTCTCTCTTCTTCATTTCCACTAGGATATATGTTTTCCGTTCTTCTTATTTACTTACGGTTGCAACCAATCTTTTCGAGTTATTTTCTCTGATTTTTCTATTTGGGAATGAAACTCAAGAGTGTATCCTTGATCACATTTTACTAACCTTGAGTAGATTATGATTCAAGTCTTTTCAGCCAATAGACATTCTTTTCTTTTACATTTCTTTCTTCCAAACTTCACACCTTCTCCAAGTATTTTGGAAGATGATTCATCTCCATCTGATGTGTGTTAGCGTCGAGAAGTCACTCTTAGTTACTTCTTGGTACATTCAGCCACCCATCAGTTTTTTTATGTCATGATTTGTTTTATAAAGGGGTGATCAAATGGAGTGAAACTCAAAACAACATCGTATCAACTCAAAAACTAGGCAGGACTTGTACATGGACAAGTGAGGTCTTAGAAACTCAACAGTGAGTTGAAAATAGGGTGGGTGGGAAGACTTGCATGAGGCGGAAAGTGCCCAAATGCAAGATCCTCTTACATTTCAAGCAAGAAGACCGAGAGGAAGTCACAGTAATGTAGCGACAAATCCCTTTATCATGCTTGGCCCCAGCGGTTCAAGTGAATCATTTGATCACGAACTCCCTGGTATGAGCCGAAACATAGATGGAAAAGGAAAACTATTTATCATCAAACAAGAAATCTCAAACACAAAATTACATAGCTTGAGGAAACCATAGCGGTTGTTAAAAATTTGATTGAGACTTGGCTCTACCATACGACATAGATACAAAAATCGCCAGCCTTCATATGCCGTCTTAAAAAATGGAATCAAGACAACGCATTGAAATCTACATTATGCATGACCGATAGTCAAAATCTGCAGATCATTACATCTTATGTCGGATGCCATCTAACTTTAGCAGTTCAATAGCAAATGGGCGTGCTAATTCATTGCCGTGCTTTCCCATTACTTAATGAATGATGTCTAACCACCTGTAGCTATGCTTGCTTCATCGCTGAGTTGAGGATGGCGATAACTTCGACACCTTTGGGGCTGATGGAAGGAGGGGCCTCCATGTACCACACAGAATAATGACTGGCAAAAGAGAATGACATGGAGGCGTAGCGGAAGAAGATGAGCTTACAGAACAATGTGATAGAGAAAAGCTTATTGAGGAGTGGAGTAAGAAGCTTGTCGAAGGGGTAGAGAGGTTGCAGGGAACACATGGAAAAAGAGAATGTGAAGGCCGGGGAGAAGTAAGATGTGATGAATAGGAGGAATTTTAGTGGGAGAGGCAGCGTGGAGAAAGAACCGCGTGGAAGGTGTGAGTGGACAATGAGAGATGGGGAAAGGACCACTAGACTAAAGAATTGGAAGACGGATGTGCTGCTTTACTTGAGGTGGTTACGGAAGATGACATGATGGGGAGAAAGGGCCTGGCAGCTAAACAAGAGCAGGAAGGGCAGGATTGTCAAAGCGTCGTTGATAGACACCACCTTGATCTTGGCATTCCAGCTTCTGGCCCAATTCAGACCCACTGCTTAAAAGGTAGAAAGGTGGGGGGTCCATGCTTATCGTATTGATCGGGGCGATGCGAATCGAGGGACCCGTTGAAGAGATCATGCGTTCGGACCTCTCGCTTAAAGGTAGAAAGGCGAGGGGGGGTCCGGAATTCTATGTGTGTCGTTGATCCGGGCACTCGAATCTTTGTTGCCCAGACTTGCTTGTAGCTTATCATAGGCGCGTAAGAATTCCAAACTTGGGACAAGTGGTTTTAACCCATTCTTTTACATTCTAACTTGCTCTGGAATATCATTAACATTTGGCTCCATGGGGGGATGGAATTATCCATTGATGCTCCTAGAACATTTTTATGGAGTGGTGCCTTGCTATTGGGCCTGCTCAGGTGTTTATTATTTGAAAATAAAAACAAAAGCAATGTTACCAAGGTAAAGAGCCATTGCGGCTCACACAAAAAGCTTATTTTTCAAAGAAATGCCCATTCTTGGGCCTCTAAAAACTTCTTTGCCTTCTAGATCACATATTTGTAAGTGTTGTTTGGAAATACTTCAAAGATATTGAAAGGACCCAACGGAGGGCATCAAATTCAGATGCGTCCCATTTGAGTACAAGGTCACCCTGCTCGAATTCTTCCTTTCTGCTCTTTCTGTCAAAAGCCTACTTGATCTTCTGCTGATGACTGAAAGCCTTGTCCAAGACCTGTTCTCGATGCTTGCTTCCCATACCATCACGATGAATCCTTAGACCATGGTTGGGTCCTCAGCTGAAATCTTGGAAAATTCACCACCGAATGAAGCCGGTTGAGTGGGAAAGCAGAACCTATTAGTAAACTGGGATTTAGGAAGATTTAGAATGCCAGGATTTCTTTGTTGTCCGTCAGTAAAGAGAAGAATTGACTTTGGTGGGGACCCTCTTATTGTGTCCTCGGTAACGTTTTGATAAAGCTCAATTAGACTTTTGTTTGAGGACTCTGCCAACCTGTTTCCTTGAGGATGGTATGGAGTGGTGAACCAATGCGTCAGTGTTCCTGGCTTATTTGGGCTTCCGGGCCACAGAGGGGCATTGTCGATGTTAATCTACCTTGGGCAACCAAATGCGGCTATGATGTCTTGCTGAAGTGATGATGCCTCACAATTGGGAACCATGGTGAAATGTCAGTTTAGGTGGGGATCCATCATCAACCCTTGAGGGAGGATGAATCTCTCCAATGAATTTCAACTCCCATTGTTGAAAGGGTTTTGAAACTACTATAGGCTTTAATGGAAGAGATGTGAGATGCTGCTTACCTGAGAACCTCTGACATTTGGAATTATGAAGCCTGACTTCCTGCGGAACATGGAGTAAACAAAGTGACTGAAATACCAGTAAAGGATTTTGTGAAGTGGTCTTCAAAAATGATAACCCTCCATGAGATGAGATGTGATGTAACAGGCTTCTTGTGAGGTCCCATACATCTTAATAGGTATCCCCAGGAGGGTCTCAATCCTAGGAGACTTTGTCAGGCAATACCTGACATCTTTGAGTTTTAGAGCTCTGGCCCTACTCTTTCTTAATCCGTCAGGGGGCTTTAATTATTGAAGAAAATACAAGATGTCCTTTTACCAGGGGCATGCTGATAATGATATGATGGTCTGAGAATCCTTTCCAGATGACTCAGCTTGTTCATTGACACAGTTAATCCCCAGAGCCTTGCAATTGGATTGACCCGATGACTTGGCCAAACCGTACCCCTTTATCAACTTGAGGGTGGCTTAATATCGGGGTCAAATTCTGGGATCTTAGCGATCCATTTATCTCTCCAGCTATGGTGTATAAGAATGTCCTTCAGAGTCTAGGAAGGGACATATCACGATTGATCTTTGAATGCAGACGCCAGATCACGAAAGCCTGAGAGCTTTCACATCGCAGCATGTTTTCTCCATGATCTCTATTGCAGGTTCAAAATCTCTTGCTTGTTGTGTAGAAATGACCAGGTTTCTCTAAGCCAGCGCCAGTCGTTTTTCGTAGCAAGGCTAGCACTTCTGGAATTATGAAACAAATGAAAAAATCGGAAATCTTTAGAATAATCGAGATGCAGTGCTTGAGTTCCACTCAGTTAATGCTGCTATTTGGGCAAAAGATTCCACAGGTTCAGCAGGTCCATTTCACTTCAACCCTTCACGAGAATGGTGGTGATGTGTTTACTGAACCCAAGCGGGAGTGGGAGGCGAATCTCGGAAAGAATCCCTCCCGAAATGTGAACCTCCCTTGCGGACACAGGGGAGTGTGGGGGTTTGAATAAACTTCCCACCACAGGATCAATATTCACTCCCTCTTATGATACTATATGGCCTAATGGCTTTCCCTCCTTCATGGGGCTTGATTTCTTGGGAGTTTAAGATAGGCCATACCTCAGGCTATTTAGGAAAACCTTCTCAGTGAGCGTGCTCTTTATCGAGTCTTGGAAGAACATTATGTCATCAAATTAGAAATCTACAAACTTATATTTTCTCCAGGTAGAGGCTATATCCATGGCTCGTTGAAATGTGTCTCCTACATTTGAAAGGCATTTTGGCATGAATGTGCTAAGAGGGTGGTGAAATTTCATTTTCCTGTCCTCGGAGCCTTGGTGATGTCGATTGTATGGAAATGCATCAATCATGGATATCTGGGAAACCTGGGTGATATACGCAATATTTGTTCCATGTTGGGTAGGGGATGATTATCTTTCCTTGAGAGCTCTGTTAGGGTTTCTAAAATCCACACAGTCGGTTTTAGCCACTTTTGCTTTCTTCACGGGACCAGAATTATTACCGATTCGAGAATGTAAAGGGACAATGTCGGGCATCCAGCGACTTCTTCGCTTCCTCTCCATGACATGTGACATGGGATTGCTCTGTCTTAACTACCTTGAATGGCCTAGCCTCTTCTTTTAGTGGGATCTTGGTGCTCAATAGCTAGTGTGTCATGTCTGCTGGGATGTGATAGGTCCAAAGCAAACACATCAACAAATGGAAAGCGGTATATTTAGCCCTGCAGCTTCTGGTTGAAACTCCTTGACAATTTCACACGGCTGGAGGCTCCTCTGGTGTTGCCTATGTTGCACTATTTCAATGACCTCATCACGGCTTTCACCTTCTATTTTAACATTCCCATATAACAACCTTTCAGTAGGATCCTTTCGGTATGTGATTGCTCGGTAATTGAATAATTTGGTGGCTAGCAATTTTATTCAAAAAACTTTGAGGTGATTGTCGGGGTGCCCTTTCAGAATTAGCCGAGGATCCTCATCTATGTACAATGCAGAAAAGTTATCCTTGGATTGAAGAAACTTTTTTGATCTCCTAATCATCTTCAAATACTTCAACGACATTATGCAGTACAGGATACCACTTTATTTCCTTCAGTTCAATGAGTGGTATGAGAACTTGACACACCTAGGCTGTAAAGAAAACTAAAAATTCGGGCGAACATTTATTCCCTTGGATGAAATAGATGTTAAAAGCCAGGAATAAATTGCCAACTAAGTCCCATACCATGTTCCTGTATTTCTTGAGTCGAGGATGCTTAGCACGATAAACATTTTTTGACTTGTTAGACAATGGGTTTACATCCAAACACAAGCTATCTCCCTTATTTCCATTTCTTTTGCATCCCTCAATCCCAAGACAAGGGCTTTATACTCTGCCACATTATTTGTGGTGACTTTAGATTCGGGCTATATGGCGGGGATATAGTCTCTTATTGGGGACACAAATACTAACATTTTGCACCCATCTTTGAGAGGAAGCTCCATCAAGAACATCTTCCAAGCAGAGGTGGATTTGGAGGAGAATCCCCGATTGAGAATGGGGATTCTTTCGATGCAAAGGGCCCTCGAGGAGTCCTCGGTGACACCTTGACAAAACTAGACCCTAGTCATCAGAAGTCACAAAAGATGGGAGTGGGTGGGGTTAAGCTTAAGATCACTTGACTATGTAAACTAATTTAAGGCTACGTACAATCTCTATGTTCCCCTCAAAGGAGTGAATAGTGGCATATGTGAGATCCATCTGTAAAGTTCCCCCTAGTCTCTTGATTCAAGACCTTGACAACAACATGCACTGACTTGGAGACATCAGCTACCACAATATCAATGACCATACTCTTCATGGTGGTAAACAAAGAAACTACCCGGGTCCTTGATGGCACCAAACATGCACCCTCTGGAGTCAAAAGAATAGAGGTAATGATAATTTCGGGTGACTTCTAGTCCTAACTCCTCCACGACAGTTTTGGGCATGACGTTGTGAGAATCCCCTGAATCCACATTAAGAATTGTCGGCCACTATATTCTTATGTTTTGGGCTAATGTAGAAAGGAGGGATGAGTCATCTCTATCTTCTACTGGGGCCTAGGACCAACTATCGGCCTTTCATCTTGGGTTGGGTGTGGGAGGGACATGGGGCTTGGAACTTGCTAAGGTCAGAGAAGCGTTTTTGAATTCTTCATGTTTGATTAGCTTAGTGAGGGGCAGGGGTCTGATCTTTGGATCTCATACTCCAAAATTAAGAGGATGTAAATGGAGTTTCTCTTGTTGGAACCTGGTGTGGTTAATGGGAGGGTTGGGGCCTTCTTACCTAAATTCTGCTAATTCATTAGAAGATTTCTCATTTCTAGTGGATAGCTTGGGAACATCAAATGTTTACTTGTCGGATCTCGGGTTATACCTGCCTTGGCCGCCACTAACCTTGTCTCCCCTTGCTCAATTCATTTAGCTGATTTTCCATGAGGGACTCCTTATCGGGTGAGTCAGGATATGGGGAAAAGGTGACTTCTAAGAAGTGGTTTTTGGAAACAAACTCATTGTTTCTTCTTCATAGAGCCTAGGTATTTTTGAAAAGGATCCAGAATTCACACAGGTAGGTCCCTGTCTCTGCCTTTCTCTGTATAGTTGGGAGACAATATATTTGGCCTTGTCTTGTTCTCAATATTTTGAGGCAGTGTTCACACCCTTTCCTTTCACCTTCAATCTCTCTCCCATCTCTTCTTTGAGTTCATCACTTAGGTTGTCATTTACTTGAGGGGTGGGGCGGTGTGGGCGGAAAGTTAGGGCTTAGGTTTTCCTTTCTTACGTTTTGGTCGGCACTGGTTCCCTGGTTTGTGAACATGGATTCCATTTCTATAGCTGCATCTTGCATCGAGCTAAGGAGGTGGCTCTGCCTCTCTGTAAAGAGGCCATCAGAGTGAATGCACCGGCCCTTAGGAAATTTAGGAAGGAAACATGGGGTTTCAGAATGTTATACATTTGTTAAGATCTTTGGAGAAGTTAGAGAGCGGACTCATCCATTTTCCTCAGGCCCCAAGCTACGTGTATGTGCATATAATCTTCCCTATCTCTGATTGCCTCAAAGAAAACTATCCAAACTTCGATTCAACAATAGATCGAGGTGAAATCCTCTAAATGTTTCGACCTCACCATCAGGGCTCGGATGAGACTCTCGAGAAGTATTCATTTTAATGTTTGGGTTAATGCATAGCGTAAAATGAAGTGCTCTCTGGGTCATGTCTCCTTCCCCGATCAGACTTGGGCATGTACTTCCAAGTAGTCTCCAGTGAGGGAGGAGGATTCTTAATAGGATGGGCTAAGGGAACTATATCGACTATGACATCGGTATTCTATTACCGGGAGAGGGATTAGCACCGACCATAGGAATACTAGAGCCGAGAGAACTGGAGGGTGTGGACGGGAGATGTTGGGAAAGAGTTTCTTGGAGGAGACAACAGAGAAAAAAAGAGCTAAGGACACAGCAGATAATGCGAGATGCTTCTCTAGATGCGGTGAAATTGCTTGATAAAGGAGGGGTTATTCCCTTCAGGCATTTGAGGAGTGCGTGTTGTGCTTTCAATAACTTCGAGGGGAGGGGGTAGCAAGGATCTCTCTTTCGATACGGACCAGGGAGAAAACTTCCGGTGAGGAACATCCGAGAAATTGAGGTGGGACATGGAAGTAAAAATGGAGTTCTCCTGAAGGGATGGCACACATTACTGTTGTGATGGAAAATTAACTGCGAGAGATCTTTCCCTTTCGATCGCGCCGGAAGGTCAACTCTAGGTGTCGCTAGAGGCAAATGTGGATGAGACAGCGTGTGCCTCCCTCTGAAAATACAATTGATGAACAAAGTTCCCCAACCCAGGTCATCACAATAAGGTCGCCGGGTGCGATATCAATCTTCAAGTTGATATCTAATACCTTGAGGAATCGGAGATGATCGTTGTGGATTTAATCAGGAAAGTATTCAACCTAAATCCACGGTGGCGGAAATGTGAAATTGGCGTCGGTCACTCTGGATTTCTTGCGGAGTTTGGAAGCTTCTGACTTACCATCGGTTTATGTCACAATTTGTTTATAAGAGGGTGATCAAATGGAAGTGAACTCGGAACAATATCGTCTCAAATTTGAAACTAGGCTAGGTATGCATGGGCATGTGAGGTCTTAGATAAATTTCAGACGGTGATTTGTAGTAAGGGTGAGTGGGGGGAAGAATTTTATAAGAAGAGTGCAAGGGTATGTCGTAAACAACAGGTTTCTAACATACTGTGGGAGAAAGCATCCAAATGCAAGATTCTTTTATATTCAAACAAAAAAGACCAGAGAGTACAGTAGTGTAACGACAAATCCTTTATCATAGCAGAACTGCAGAGTTCAAAGCGAATCGATCATAGATTCCGCAGTATGAGATAAGAACATAGATGGAAAAGGAAAGCATTTTATCATCAAACAAAATCTCAAGCGATGCATAACCCGAAACGAGAATGGTTGTTAAAGAGCTTCTGATCGGGGAGCTTCTCTCACCTGTCGATGAATGCAAAAATGGTGAAAATGCAACTATATACCGAACAACAATATCCAATGAAATCTGGTACGAAATCTTTCAACATGGCAGCCGATCCCAACCTTATGCAAGATGTCGATTGCATCTTATGTCAGATGCAATCTAACTTTTGATAGTTCCAATGGCGAATCGATGTTAATTCGTACCATACTTTCCATTTATGGCCAGATGTAGCCTACCCAAAGCCCATTAATAGCACTTCCTTGGGGATTGAGGGATGGCCGACCCTTTCGGCTGCCGGTTGGTTAAGTGGAGGGCCTGTATACTCCCTGGAATAGCCCACAGTAGCTTAATAGGTGTGGAGGCTAGTGCGGAAGGTGGGGCACGGGAGCGGAGTGATGGGGCCAAAAGCAGAGAGAAGGAGTGGAGTAGAGGTAGAGGGGTGAGAGAGGAGGTTATAGAGGAGACCTTGCATGGAAAAGGTGATAAGCGGAGGAGGAAGGAGAGTAGATGTGATGGACACATTTGGTGGGAAGTGATGGAGGGGAACACATGGCGAGGTGGTGGTGGGACAATGAGATGAAGTACTTAGGACTAAAGAGTGAAGGACTGCATGGCTGATTTGTGGGAGAAAGGTGGTTCCTAGAAGATGGCATGATGGGAGAAGGGCCCGGCTGTACCAGGCTTTGAAGGAGACGATTATTTTCCAGCGTTGTTGATGGGCACGGCGGAATGGCGTATGACTTGAAGTGATTTACTCCACTTAAAAGGTAGAAAGGAGGTCTGGGAAGTACTGCTATCATGAATTGATCCGAGCGCGCGAATATGAGACCGTTGAAAGTGCACACTGATTCGGACCCCTCAAGCTTAAAAATTTAGAAAGGCAGGTGGTCGAAATCTCACTAATATTGATTTGGAGCGGATTTTAGCCGCGTCCAGATCGATTCACTGGCCCTACGGGCACATTTACATCAAGCTTAATTTTCTGAAGTGGGTTTTAACCATTTTACATTCTTACAAGAAATATACGTTAGCAATTGCCACCCTTTCTCTTCAGGATGATGAATTTGTCTTGATCCCAGGTCATCGTGTGTGAAGAACATCAACATCTATGTACCGTTCCTTATTCTTCTTTACACATTTGGTAGTGGAGTACTATTGAAAATATTAATTGATGGAATCTTTCCTCTCCATGCGTGGTTTAGCATAGGGACCTTGTTCATTCATATATCTTTCAATCTATTGCTTTGTATTAAGATAGTACATTTGTAGCATGCAATTTTTCTCATCAATGGGAAAATGAATTATAATTTATTGCACAAATCCGTTCTTCCATATCTTCTATTTACACATTTCATGTTTCTTGCGTATGTGTTGCTTTCGACTGGTTAATAATTAAATTTATATGTCCTGCAAAATTTTGCAAATTATTAACAATGAAGAATTTTGATACCTTAGATGGTGGGCTTCTTTGTGATGTAATCCATCCCGGGTTTATGATCTATTCTTCTGTAATTTACTTCATACTGATTGAAACTTCTTTGATTCACAGAAGGTAGGAGGTCTTGGATATTCATCTCTTTTAGTATTCCTTCTTTTATCTTGGTCCACTTCTCATCAGCTGTCGGTGTAGCTCTTTCTTCAAACTTATTGTTGTTCGCATTTGCATCTTCCCTTGTATGAAGTTTAACCAATCCATCCAAGATGTGTTAATTCTTTTGGCACTTGAGAGTTTTTAAGCTCTTCCTCAATGAGACTTGTTCAAGTTTCTCGGGATCTTCTTTCTTCTTCTTCATTTAGCGTTCCTTACTTCTCCTATTCTTTTCTTCTTGAGGTAGAGTTTTTCGAAATGGTTTATTCTCTTCCGGTTTCAGTCTCTTCTAATTGTTTCTTCAAGATTTTAACTATATTTTTCAAAACTACCCAATTCACTTCTTAGTTTTCTTTGTGTGTCTTTGAGCTTTCTATTTTAAATCTCAACATGCTTAAATTTTTAAGATTCTCATCTTCTTGACTGAATATTTTTTCTTCATGATTTTCTTCTTCTTCATTGGAATTTTCTTCTTAGGTGTCATTTCTTTAATCCTTGGATGAGGACATTCCAAATTCTTATGACCACTACTCCTTCTGAATTAAAGAAAAATGACCTCTATTTTCTTCTTTGAAATGCGAGATGTTGTAACTTTAGATTCAACTTCTTCTTCTTCTTCTTAGCGTTCCTTACACTTAAGGTCTTTAGCTTGTCCCAAATCTCTTGATGATGCACATGATCCCACCTTGGATTCCCATTTGATCATCGTCATCGGGGATGGTATCATGCCAATTTATTTATTCCTTTTTGCTTCATACGAAATTTTGGCAGTCTTTGGTTTCTTCAAATCATTGTATCTGACAAATGAGGGCAAACATAATACTAAGAGATTTCAAGTAGTTTTCCATTCTATTACTCTAGTATTCAAAATTACTTCCACCAAATGGTGCAGATCCCATTTGGAATTTTGTCTTCCACATTTCTTCTTAGGATCTTCTTCAAATCGTTGGCTTCATAAAGGTAACCAGCTAAAATGCCGATTGTTGTCTGAGAGGGGGTGAATGCAGTTAAAATTTTCAATTTAAAACCTTTTTTCCAGCTTATGCTTAAACCATTCAATATATCCAATGAGCAATGAACAATGGTATAAGAGTTACGCAATGCACCACAATACACCATGCCTGATGTGATAATCAATGGTTATTTGTTCAGGAGTAATGACTTCAAGGTGGCGCTTTAAATGTAAAGGGAGGGATAAACCTCAGGAGGAAAGATACAATCCTCAATATCAAGAGATTTGAACTCTCCATCTTTCCCCTTCCTTCCACCCAAAGAATATAGAGATAAATAAAACTTTTACATTAATCAATATATTGACCAATCACATAGGAGCATTAATTCTTCACGAGACTTCTTCAATTTCTGCAATTCCTTTGAATTCTTGGGTACTATGATCCTATAGATAATGGTGCCAGTATTCTCTGAAACTCCTCAGAACACTCCTTGAATCCTCCCAAAAGAAGTTATAGA
Source organism: Picea sitchensis (assembly GCA_010110895.2). Classification (NCBI taxonomy): domain Eukaryota; kingdom Viridiplantae; phylum Streptophyta; class Pinopsida; order Pinales; family Pinaceae; genus Picea; species Picea sitchensis. The sequence goes on from SNQJ01S0042556.1 coordinate 25,880, forward strand.
AGAATGGTGGAGCTTTATTTAATTCCTGAATCTATTTAGGAAAGTGGAGCTTTTGAATGCCCCGCGCCAATAATTAACATCCAATTCTGAAACTCACGCACAAGAGCTAAAGGGTATGTGTACTGGCTTCCAGTAAATTCATCCCAGCTTCATTTGGATTCTCAGAAAGAATGAAGTTATGACTTCTTTTGCGAGACACGTTTATTATTTAAGCCGGGACTGGTCATAAAACCCTATCTTCACAGTGTATCTCCATAATTATAGCAGATCAAGAGCTGAAGAATTTTTACCAGAGTACCTTGATATGTCTTCTCAATACAATATCAATTTCACCATCTGAATCGTTTTATAAAAAGTTATAACAAAATGTTAGAATAAATAACATACCTTAAGACACATCCTGCCAAAAGTGATCATCCTCCCTTGAAATCCGGCCTTCTTTCTTCTTATTACCTCCTGAAATTCGACTTATATCAAATGAATGTATAATGATGTTTATTTATACCATTTATTTCACTTCCTTTTAACATTAGGGCTGACTGACACTTTCTTATTTTGTAGATTCTTTTCTTTAATTATCTTGGTCTACATGTACTTCCTTCTTCAATTTACTTTGTCATCTTAAAATTCATTTCTCCTCAGCCACTTGAGGATCCACGTGATGTGCCACACCACCGGAAACAACATGAAGTACACTATCCATCCATGAGTTTTGTATATACGTAATACATTTTCCTTCATCCAAATACAACTACATCAATCTTGTGATTCCAAAACCCATGACTAGGGTTGACATCAATGACAACAATCAATCTTCAGACAAAGGGAAGGTGTAATGAATTATTACAAAGAGAAAAACACCAGGAATATTGAAAATTCAAGTTATGATGCATTTATATAGTGGTTCTCCACTACCAGTGAATTTCCATAGCCTGGAAAAAGTCACCCCCATGTCACAAGCCTTGCTTTCTGCTATAATGAGCATCCATGGTTATGAATGAAAATAGCATGTCCCAGGTGATCTGAAATTCCTTTCCCATATCCCATGTGATCTAGAATTCCTTTCCCCAAGACTTTACCTTTTTTATAAAATTATATTCTCTTATGTTTAGAGAGAGGTGGATGGGGGGATTCCAACTCTCCTTTAAAGGCACCAGGGATGACACCTGTGATAGTGATACTTGCTAACTTGATTATAGTTGAGTGAACTCCCTAAGTAACGGTCTCTGGAATACTACAAATGTATCTCCCAAATCATTTCCTTTTAGTCCACAATAAAAGTATATGTTCTTAGGTAAGTTACTTATTCCCCTACTTCATTGTATCATTCTTGTATATTGATGAACTATGTTCCTCTACTAGATTTGAGTTTGGGTATTTCATAATGAATCTATATGATTAAGATGGGATGTGTCTAGAAGCCAGGTCATATATTTATTAGGATATTGACATCAAATGTGCTACGATTTAGAAGCATAACTAAGACCAAGTTATCAAAGAGTTGAGAAACTCAAGGAGGCAATTTGTTGTTTTAAAGAAGAAAAAAAAATATTTGAAAATTGAATAAACAATAAAATGATGAAAAACAAATAGAAAAAAAAGTAGAATATAAATAGGAAATAAATATTGAAAATCATACTTTTGTTTATGTACAAAGGAGGAGCTGCCACAAAGACTAGATGATGTATTTTTTGAGAATCTGTCCATTAACGGGGAAGAGGTCAACTTCCCCTTGAATATTTTTTAACCGGTAAGTACCCTGGCCAATCTTCTCCTTGATAACGTAGGGCCCAAGCCATAGTTACTAAAATTTTGAATGCTTTCCTTTATCTTCATGCGGCTTGGCCCACTTGAGGAAGAAATCCCCAACTTGGAGTTATTTCTCAACAACAAATTTCTTATCGAATCAACATTTAAAGGTTTATTGATGAGTCTCAAACTTGCCTTTAACTTTGCATGATTTTCTTCTAAGTTTAGCAAAGTATTCATATGTCATTGAATGACAGTACATTCTCTTCCTAAAGATTGTTGGGTGAGTTGTAGGGAAGGAAGGTAGATATTTGAGGGTAAAACGACTTATTTCCAATAGTCAATAAAAAATGGGGAAGTCTCTATAGAGACCTTATGAGTGATGTGATCATCCGAGAGGGCGGTTGATAGAACATTGTGCCAATTTCTATGGTGATCAACTATTGTTTATTTGAGGATCCTAATTAGGTTCTTGTTTGTAGATTCAACCAAGAAATTACCTTGAGGATAATAGTTGGATGGGTACTTCAAAATAATTCCTTTTTCCAAGGAAAAATAAGATAACTTCAAAGATGGAAAATAAGTTACGCTATCAAACACTAGAGAGTTAGGAACTCCAAACCTCATGATAATGTATTCTTTAAGAAAATGAATCACTACCTCTTCATTCAATTTGATCACTGGTATTTCTTCAATCCAACACGTAAAATAATTGGTATTGATTAGGATATACCTATTTTCCTTCAAGGAATTGGGGTTAATCTCACCAATAATGTCCAAAACCCACTATTCAAAGGGTTTTTCAACAACAATAGTATGGAGAGGGATAACAACTTTATACTCTCTTCCTGCATATTTTTGTCATGCTTCATAGCTTCGTGAATATGCATGGGAATCTCTGAACAACATCGACCAGTAGTATCTGGATCTCAATATCTTGTGTGTTGTTGTGTCCCCTGAAACAAATGGCATCTTGTCGGTCCATCATGCATGTAATTAATGAATTTATCAATGTATTTTTTTTTGAGGCACTAGAGTAGCACTCCATCATAGTTCTTTCAAAACAAAATTCTATGTACCAGTCGATATTGCATATATTTCAATCTAAGTGCTCTTTTATGCTTGGCATTGAGGTGAACTGGAGTTGTACCATGATGAAGGTAATACTTGAGATCATTCTAAAATGACCCTTCGACAAATAGGATGTAAGGGACTTGTTGTGTGTACATTGTTGTTTCTTCTTTCCATATGTCCTCTTCTTTATCTTCATCATTAGTATCCTGTGTCACCAATTTACAAAGGCATTGACCTTTAACAATATTGTTTGGTTTAAAATCCATGTCATATTCTTGTAAGGTCGACATCAAATTACCTCGTCTCTCTCCCATATCTCTTTGTATGAAAAGAGATATGAGATCTGGTGATGGACGATAACTTTCATGTGATTCTTTAGAATGTAAGGTCCGAATTGTTTGATTTCTTTCTGGACAAAAAAATCTTGTGTATCCACTAGTGGATAGTTCATCTCAACACCTTGTAGTCCAGTGCTCATGAATGTGATGATATATTCATTTCCTTAATCATCCTTTTGTGTGAGCATTGTTGCAAGGCAAAGGTATACAATAAGAAATCCTTGGTGAAATATGGACCTCACATAGATGGGGAAACAACTATGACAACTTTGATATTATTGAATGATTCCTTCTCCACTAGTGTCCATTTAAACTGAAAATGTTTCTTAATCAATATTTGAAGTGGTTTAGAAATTTCAACAAAGTCTGGAACATATCTCCTCAAGAAATTGATTTTTCCAAAAAACGATTGCATTGATTTCCTACTATGTGGTTGAGGGATTTACAGAATGGCTCTTGTCCTTTCTAGGTCCACCAAAATTCCATCTTTGAAAATCACATGCCCCGGTAGTATTCCTTCTAAAACAACAAACAAAGTCTTTTTTGGATTCAATGAGATCCCATATTTTCTATCTCGTTCAAATATATGTTTCAGATGTCTTGGGTGATCTTCCCTCTTCTTTGAATAAACAATGAAATTGTTGAGATAAACCACCACGCTTTGACTGATTAACCCTTTGAAAGAGATATCCATTTCCCTTTAAAATGTAGCTCCTATGTTAATTAAACCAAATGTAATTATTTTGTATGCGTGCATCCTCCACTTGGTCCTGAATGTAGTTTTTAATCGGTCAGATTTTGCCACGAGAACCCGGTTGTATCCTGAAAACCCATCTAGTAATGAAAACAACTCATAACTGAAGATGAGTTGCAAGATAGACTCCATAAGGGGGACATGATAGTTGTCTTTCTCAAAAGTGTGATTTAGGTTATGAAAATCTATACATCTTCCAATTTCTCTTGAATTATTCCTAATGAGAAACATGTTAGATATCCAAGTCGAATGTCAAACTTTAAAAATGATTCGGGAATCTAGTAGTTTCTTCAATTCCTTATGGATAAGAGGTTCAAGAGTTGGGTGTATCTTTATTAGATTTTGTTGGAATGACTTGACACCCTCTTTAATGGGAATCATGTGTTGGATTATCTAGGTTTCATAAGTCTTCAAATCATCATAAGTCAAGAAAAAACATATCGATATCTCTTAAAAAACTCTGTGAATGTGTGATTTTTTCCCTCTGAACAACAAGTGCCCAGGTTGATGTACTTAGGTTGTTCAAATGTTCCTATATTGACCAAAAAGTGCATCATGGTTGAACTATTTTTTTTCCAGTTGGTATTATTTATGAACTTAGATTGCAGATCGAATAATATCTCAAGATTTAGAACATTCTTCGGGACACAATTTGATTTTATTTTTCTTGTCTCATCTCGATAAGTCTACAGTTCTTGTTGATGGGTTTCATCATCAATCACGGCATCTTGGAAATTTTATGAACCGGTGAGAAAGTTAATAATTTAAATATCATTATTTAATACTCGACAGCTTGTGATGTTGTCTGGTTTTGAGGGCCTGGAAATCATTTGAATCGAGAAACCATCACTAGGAGGTATGAACCTAGAGCTACGTTGGCCAATAAATCTACATCTATATTTTGATTACGAGGTATAGAAGTGATGTTGAATGCATCGAAAGAGTATATTTTATCTTATGCCTCTTGTTGAAATTATTTGAGATGCAGTGACATGAAATGAATGGTATTTATTACCCGTTGAATGATTGTTTATGAATCGCTAAACACTTTAAGGTACTTCACCTTAAGATCAATGTCCTTTTTCATACCTTGGACTAAGGCTTCGTATTATGCAGTGTTATTGGTGCATTCAAATTCTAAGCGGAAGTATATGAGTGTCTTTCATTGTTTAGGTTCAATTAGGATACATCCCTCTATGTCTCCTTCTTATGTAT
>SNQJ01S0042556.1:44256-59848 GCA_010110895.2 Picea sitchensis
GAAGCACATCAATATCCACATGCACTACATATAGGAATTAGTACATGATGGGATCATCGACCTACAATTATGTCCTTAAGAAGAATATACTATAGACATATTCACCAAGACCTTCACTAAGAAAAAGTTCCATTCTCTGCGTAGTCGTCTTGGAGTGAAGGAAACAGTTTCCTAACAACTCCTAGTTCTTATTTTTACATATATTGTACTTTGATGGGGATTTTTTCCCATGATTTTTTCCCTCTTTCCTCATGTAATTTAGTGTATATTTTGTATTTGGGTACCTAACATGGCCTCGTTACCAGGACCCATTCTTTATTTTCACCATAGTGATGTTCAGGGGGGGTGTTGGATATACTTCACACACACCTAGGATTTATTTTTCCTAAGGTTGTCCCTATGTTTATTAGTCATTATTCAGTCTCCTATATTTTAGGGAAAATATTCCTCTAGGAGAATATTCTCTTTAGTTCACACTTTAGTTTGATAAGTTGAGTGAAGTCTAGATACCACATTGGGATAATCACCATGCAACATTAGGATCATCAACTAATGCACATTATCCTTGTATTATCACTATAATAGTGCATTACTCATGATTCCTTGATCTCCTCCTGACTTCAGTCTATTTTAGTCAGTTAATTAAAGACTGAGAGACTAGTTAACTCAAACTAGGTGGGAGTTCACTCCCGTAACTGCTTTAGAGACTAGACTAGGTGGAAGTTTACTCCCATAACTATTGGTGTGTCTCCATATCACTCTATACGACCACTATGGAACATTTTCTTCTCCTCCAATGCACATTAGTTGATTCATATAGATTATATCATGTGTAAATTATCATTCATTCATTTGGTTAATGAGAATTCTTCCATTTTTTCTCTCCTGCTTCTTTTTTCTCATATTTTCTTTGCAAACTATGTATTTCATTTGCTAGATAGATATTTTATGTGTAGGTTCAACACATTTACAATTTTCAATAGTGGCAACGATATTTTTCTGAGCATTGTCAGGGTTGAAAGAATCATGTGGTATGTCACATTGTTGTGGTAATGAGTAGATATCAAACATGGAGATGTTGGCTTTTGTCTTCTTCATGTCTTCTATTACATTATAGTCTATGGAATGTCTGTTTGGGTTTCTCAATGTTTGGATTCATTTTGTATCACATGTTTTGTTGTTTCTTACTGCTATGTTAAGTTTGGTGTTGTTCCCAACTGAGTTAGACGTACTAGGTTTGTCTGTGTTTCCTAGGACAATTTTACTTGATTTGCCACTGGTTTCCCCTAGGTTCGATCATTTGGTTTTGGGGTAGAAGGGGGATGATTAATATTCCTGAGAGGGATCTTGTCATTTTTGGAAGAAGGGATGTTAGGATCTTGACCTTTTGTACATAAATTACAATTCCTTTGAGCATCATCCCTTGTTACTAGTGTATTTTCCATAAAGATCGATTTTATATGATCATCATATGAGTCTAGATACCAGTCCCAAAAAGGAATAGAGGAATCCGGGTGAACCTCTTCAATAGTATCAGTTTGAGCTTCTACAGGGTTTTCATCATTTAAAATCTATTGATCCAACAACTAGTTGATCATTGGGGTCCTGGAGTTAACCCACTGAGGGAAAGTTTGTTCTGGGTGGTTTTGTTGGTGATAAGAGAATAAATTATCATTTTTGAAGTTGTCTAAGTTTAAGGCCATATGAGAGGGTTCAGGTGGTCTTGGTGGATTTTCTTGTCTCTTAAATAATGGACGAAAGGTTTGAGGCTTTGATGATCCTTCACCAACATTCTTCTTGAGATCAAAAACTTCATTTCATAGCTTTTTAAATAGCTTCACCACATTGTAAATATATTTTGGCTCCTTTTCGGGTGGATAACAAAGGTTTATTTCTATATGATTTGATTTCCTCATGATGTGACTGATGATAATAAGGGTATAATTCCCTTTCCACCATTTGTGCTTCATCAAAATTAAGGGCCAAAGTGTTTGTATGATCCTGTTTGAAAAACATACCTATAAAATGGATAAGGCTTGCTGTATAATATTTAATGGATAAGGAATGCATAGGGGTTGTATCATTAGTGAACTTAGTTAAGAATTGAGAAATATCTGGTTGAAATATTTTAGTTTTTCTCTTTTATCCATCTTAATGGATCCTAACTCCTTATACAAAGAGGTAGTTGTTTTCCTTTCCCTGAATTTTATGATACAAACCCTCTCAAAATCATCCCAACTAGCTATAGAACTAGGTGGTAGAATAAAATACCATGTAGATTCTCTACCCAAGAAGGTGTAAGGAAATAGTCTACAGAACACATCTTCATGCTAGACATTCAACATGAGAGTAGCTAGGAAGAAATTGTTAAAATGGTTTTCTAGTGACCCATATTTTTCTGGATCAAATTTGGGAAGGATCTTCTCTGATTTCCTAGGAATTTCATGTAAGTGTCCAACTAAATTTAAGGAACCTTGGGAAATCCACCATGGATCACTATCCTTTTATCTCTATGTTCACCCATGACATATTCTAAATTGATTTTTGGGTTTTCACTTTCAACGTTATCCTCAGGTTCAACAAGGGTATGTGCAACTCGACTCAAGGGTATCGTGACTTATTGTAAAGAAGTTTCAATAAGGTTGTCTATATATTCAACGTAGATGTCAGGATGTGTATTAGGTCTTTTCACACGGGTTGTTTTCCTTATTGGAATCTTAGAGACTGTTGGAAACTTACCAAGTAGCTTTGTGTAAGCACATGTAATACAACGAGTTTTAGAGAACTCTTCTTTTGGTAATCATAAACAAGTCTCTGAATGTGTTTCAATATTTCTAGAGGCACTTCCGAAATTTGGATTCGAGTCTTCGTAGGTAATTTCTTGTTCAAAATAAATACGTGGGAACATAGTGGGATCAGGGTTATTTTCTGAAGACTAATTTTAGTTGTGTAGCTCATTTACGTAAGCCATAAAAATGACCCTCCTTATAGCACAAATTATGTTGATGGGGCATAATTCACCCGACAATAATAATGGGTACTCCTCAATACATGGTCCCAACTAGAATATGCACCATTCGTTTTAGGAGACCCATCCGAAATTTGGCCTAGATGCCATTGTTATTTTTTTGGTGTTACTGATTGAGGTTCGGTCTATTGATGAAGATGGATGATGAATGGGTATGCAATGAAAATATGTAGATGAAGACTTTGTATTGAAATCATACTGATCTATCACTAACCTATCCTACTCCATCCTAGTTAGGAGCATACTAAAGTAACTAGATGAGTTGTAAATGAAACCAAAGTCTACATAAAACCTCATGTAGGTATTTTAAATCAAGGTGCAAGGTTAGAACCATGTGGATACATACATATAACCATAACATTCTAAATTATATTTATGCATACATTAACAACTCAACAATTCTCAGGATGTGATAGAATAATCAAAACTGAAGAATAATATAAAGTGCATAAGATCAATATAATAAGAATTCTTATATTCCATGTGAACAACATGCATMTCACTTGAAATAGTTCACAGCAAAAACAACCACGCACATAATTCTTCTYACTTACAAAAAATAGGCCCTGAGGGATTCTCAATATKTGTGCAGAGTACAAGTCCTTGAATTAGTTCTTGAGTCTATAGAATGTTTCAATATCCCCTACAAAATGGGAATCTTCTCTCTTTTATATAGTAATTTGTAACTCATGAGTGACTCTTTCTATTCTTCTTAAATAAGCTATTAAAAAAYTGTTCAGTTTCMTTTTCCCTAGTGACAAGTGTACAATAAAGACAAATTTGAAGTTGGTTGAGAAAAAGATAAAATAAGAGATAGGTAATATAAATTTTGATTGTTATTTTTCCTTTATTCAAGAAATTTTTCCCATGAGGTATGTTGTCCACAATTCTAGATGATCATATAGAGATCTRATTCCATGGTAATCCAATTATTAAAATGTTGCATTGTGCATAGCTATTTTATCTTCGAGCGTGTTCATATCTTTCAACAACAATTCCATGAATGTTTGTATCATGGTATGCAATTTGATAGTTTGTACGAGATGTTGCTCTGTCAGATATGCAATAATTGTGGCGGTTGTTTCAATGACTGATCTTCTATGATTTGTACTATCTTGCACCTTGTCTACTAGTTCTTCCATGATCATATTTTTACCAAGCTTGTATAATTGAGGTAGTCAGGTTCCTTTAATTAACTCCTACATGGCCTTGTGTAGTTTAGAGCACACTGACATTGATTTAGTGACCTATTTATCTTTTATTTTCCCATCTTGTTGGCAGAAGTCTAGTGAATGCAGATTTTTCATCCTCTCTAAGGATGATGGTCGATATAGGTTAGTTGGTGCAACAAGATTCTCTGCAATCCAATTGTCAATATCACTCATGCCTTCTTGGATCGTGTTGAATTGAGTAATTTTTTTCTTGTAATTGACTATTTTTATCTATGATTGTCACAACTACTTGTTCGAAGAGGTGTAACTCAGAATACATATCTATAATGATATCCTCCATTTCATTCCTAACTTTCTCAACACCGGCTTTGAAATTTTGCACACTGCTTTCATTGACTTTTACTTGTTGGAGTTTTTCTTCTAGTTCCCTGATTATTTCCTCTTTCTCCTGATTTTGCTAGCACAACCTCCTAATATTGTCTTCATTGGTTCTCATGAATGTGATTCAAAATTTAGCAGTAGCTATGGGGTTTTCCTTAACATCCCCTGCTATAGGAACTTTTGTAAGGACCGAGATTGGAATCCCTTGAGTTGTTGGCACTCTCTTTATTTTTTCTTACAAGATCTTCCCAAAATTGTTATCATAAGTTAAGATTCTCAAGTTTGGGACCTCACTTGGTTGAAATGGAGCCCAAAACCCTAGTCCTATATTATTGAATGGTGCCTCTATATTGGGGTCTACTGTTGAAACTTATGGGATATTGGTATCCATTTCTTGAGTGTCATCTCTTCTTATCTCAACACATTTTTTCTTCTTTTATTCTTCGACTATCTTATTAGATTCCTCCTTGGGTACCTTTTCTACAACTTCTCTTGATTTTGTTGCTAACTCTTTCTGTTCGATCTCCTTTTGTGTTGTTTCTTTTTCTTCTTCCTCAACCTTGGATTTCTCTACTTCAAGATTTCTCTTTTTCTTGGTAGCATCATTATTTTTCTTGTGAACCTTTTATGTACTTCTTATTTTCTTATCAGTTGGTGTTTCTTCTTCTCCTTCTGTCAATCCCAAGTGTACAAATGCAGAGGTGGGGTATGATCTTCCTGATGCTCCTTCTGTTGATTTTTTCCGAGATTCTTATTTTTCTCTTTCTTCATCCATAATCCTCCCTATAGGATGACCTCATCTTCAGAATATAACATCATAGTAGGTTCATTCATTTTGATGCATTTCTTATTCATCCCAAATTTGTTTCGTGTACTCCCAAGGAAATCCTATTTGATTGAAATGGTGTTTTACGACTCCTTTAGGGTCATGCATTCAAATTATTTCCTCTAAAAAATGATATGAGAGAAATATATTTACTTCATCCTGTGATTTATTGGTGTTGGAGAATGAGTAAAGTCCAATATATAGAGGAAGTACTCCTCCTTCATATATTATTTTCTGATATGCTACTTCGTAGAGTRCTAATTTTTCTGGTACAAACTGGGGGAGAAGATGGGGGGGTTTAGTGGCATTGTACACTCTGATATTGGTACCATGCTCCATAAGGTACCAATCYCCAATATTCTTTATGACAATAATCACTTTTTTGTTCATACATGGGATTATCATGTAGATTATAAATTCATACAAAGGGGACATAAAATGTTCACGGATCTTTTGATATGTTTTTATATATTTTTTCTYCTAGAGCACTTTACAGTAAATATGAATGGGCTCGTACAATGGTTTCCATCTCCATCCCATGTTAGAGTATTGATGGGTGATGTAMATGATATCCAATATGTGAGAATACATGTGGAAACTTGGAAAAGTTATCGGCTAAGATTATACCATTACAGTTATGGCGACCATCAGTTTAGTTGACAGGATGTTGTMCCAATTGAATGACAATCCTTCATTTGTACAATAATATATTAGCATCATGTAAGACAAGGGGAACCGAGAAGCATCTGGTTCCCCACATAACTTGCACAAAATGGACACCATGTATTGATAAGGCTTCCTTAAAGTGTTTGTGGGGTAACCTCCCTTCAGTCTATGCTTGAACTTATTTTCCACCTTGTACCATCTGTGGAATAGGTCTTTGGGTGTGTATTCAAATGCATTGAGGTGTTTTTTTTCTAAATTTGTAATCCCCTTCGCAATGTGATAACATATTTCTAGGTATTCTAATCACAACAATGATATGGGTTCTTTCCTAGCGTTACAGACATATTTGTCTTCAAATCGATATTTTTTAGGAGCTAGGTGATCACATCTGCACAAGGGAATATGGCTACATGGGATACTACCCTGAATATTCCATGTTTTCTAAGTTTATTGAATATTTTTAATTCATTTTGATCCTCGACGTTGGTGGAGAAGTTTTGATTTTTGAACATCTAGTATACATTTCCCCATCTGAGTGTTTCTCGTTCCTTTTCTAGAAGCCGAGAGGTGTCATCGTAGATATATCCAACCACTTTTGGTTCAGCCTCAAATTGTTAGCTACTGGAAGAGGCTTTGGTGTTTTCCTCTTCATTCGTTTCTATTTTCTCAGGAGACATGCATGAACTTGTCAAGAAAACATAGGATTAGTATGAATGCAAAATTATATTGACATCAAAACTTATCTAGTCCACTCAGGTACCAGAGGATTCACTCAATATGATGTTGGGTGGAAGGTTTTCATATGAATATGATAAGATAATAGTAAGTGTTTTGTATAGTCGGGTGAAAATTAGAGGATAAATGACTCAAATGATGCTTTAAATTCAAAATCAGACAAGTTTATATCAATTTCTCTAATGCAAATCAGAGAAGTTACTAACAAGTGTTCCAATGACTATAGACACTTTTGGCATCAAAGGATCTAATGACCATCAACGTAATTGGTATTAAAGGCTCTGATGATCATTGGTGTAGTTGGTATGAAAATATACAAATATTATCGACATAGTTATTTCGAACGTCTCTGACCTGTATCAGGAAAGTTGTCAAGAAGTTTTCCGAATTGGTATCAAGGTACCATTGAACCCTATAACTTTATTATTATTATTATTATTATTATTATTATTATTATTATTATTATTATTATTTTACACCTCTATTTTCCCTAAGTATTTTTCCCTCCATTAATTTTCATTTCCATATCTTACATATTTTATTTTTCATTCACGGGTTGTCGGACCCGCGGACTCATGTCCTATCAATTTTCTCTCTTGACCTATTCCCAACACTTAGTTTATTTTTCATTTCGCAGAGTCATATTTTTCTCATTTTTATATTCTCGTCTTCACAATTCCCAACACTTAGTCTATTGATTTCTCTCTTGACCTATTCCCAACACTTAGTTTATTTTTCATTTTGTGGACTCATGGACTCATATTTTTCTCATTTTTATCTTCCCATCTTCACAATTCCATATGACAAGTATCCATACTTAGCCATTTTTCCTATCACGATGGGCTCACGGATTCACAGACTCACATTATCATTTGAAATCCTCCACTCTGCAACCCCACCATGATGTTTTATTCCTCTTTCATATTTCTCGAGTCCTATTAGATGCTAATTATACGGAATCAACTATTAAAATTAAATTATGAAAATGCCATTATTGATGATGTTTTTATCGAGGTAAATTTCATATATTTCAGGTTAATTATTATCATCAAAGATCTAAAGTAGAAGATTATTTCATTGTTTTGAGCAGAATTATGGATAATTTTGTCAACCTACTAGAGATGGAAAAAACAAGAAAACATTTATGCGGGGATACCTTGAATCTATTCACCAGAGAGGATCACAATTACCACTGGTTGAGGGAATATTGGTATTATTCAATGTTTCCATATAAAGATAATAATAAAGTCTGGACATCAGGAATAGATCTCACTGGTTCTGTCCCTGCGGTTTTCAAATGCAATGATATTGTCACCTGGTGCATTGAAAAATTTGTCCAAAATAGAAGAATGTTAAAGCTACCAGAGCCAAACTTAACGTACAAAGGATAAGATGTCAGGAATTTTGTTAGAGAGAAAAATAATGGAATTGAGATCTTGAAGGAATATTTACAAGATCCAACTGCAATGCTGGAAGACCTATCCAAAATCCATTTTAGTTCTTTAAAAGACCCCTATCGAGAAATTGGTTGGTTATTTACTAGAGTTATAGGTTAGGATTCTATGACAATTATTCCCTGGCTGGCCCTATATATTTTATATTTTACAGTTCATGAGAATGTTTTTTTCGATTAGGAAAAGATCATATCGAATGAAATTTATGCACATGTAATCAATTTTACAAGAGAGAAACATTTTTATATGGAATCTTATATGGTTTTTTCTATCACACATTGTCATATATTTAAAGGTTTGAGTGTTGTAAAAAGGGTAAACTCAAAAGTTGAACCTGTGACTATGTGGTATCAAGCTCTCTGGAGGCAAAGAGTTATCCACTATCTTTATTAAGTTTACAATGATTTTTTATCTGAATTTAAGAAATTACTCTTTAGGGAATATACTTCCAGGATTTCATTAGAAGTATCCATATTTTTGGATAAAAATGGAATTATGGAGAAAATGGATAATTACAAAATCATTAAGATTTTTTTTTCTCATGAGAAGCCTATATAGCTCCCATATTACGTGTCGGCAAAGTTATTTATCGTAAAGGTGGGGAGGTAGTATAAGTTTTGGTTTCATGATTTTTATGAAAGAAGGAAAAAATAGTCCATTCCTCTGCCTTGGAAAGTTGGCAAAATTCTCTTAAGATAAATTCCAAAAATTGATGAATATGCCTCTTACTTTGACTAGTTTAATTTTAAGTTTGCAGAGGAAATCAAAGGGTTTGACCCTAACATATTTTTTTATAATCACATGGTAGTAGTTGGACTCAGACCCACAATGATCAATACACTCATATTTGGAGAATAAGTGGATGATAGTCATGTCCCCCATGTTTAGGGTGTTAATAAATATTCTAGCAAAATAGAAACCATTGTGATCACTAATTAAGGTCATACGCAAAGAGGGAAACCCTCAAGTGAAAGAAATTCCCAGTCACCTCTTGTTTCTCACATAAGTCTTTTTCCTAAAGTAAATCCTTATTCTACAATGAACGAACAAATAAAATTCCCAAGTAACAATTCAGGTGATGATGGAGAGAGGGATCCTCCTCAAGGAATTCTAGAAAACCCTCATAAATTACAAGTAAAGAGGAAAAGGGTCAATTCTCAACAAGAGGGAGAAAAACAAAACATACTTGAAGATGATATTTTTCTTGATAATATGGACTTAGATGTGGATATTGAAAATATCCAGTTTCCATATGATGAAGAATACAACCAATAAAATGTACATTCCAATGCATTAGTTGCTCAAGATGAATTATTCTCTGATGAAGAATTTGTTTATGTGAAAAATGTTTTATTTGATAAATCTTAGAATAAATTGAATTTTGAAAGAACCTTGAAGAATAAAAAGGGAAAGTCATGGTCCACCATTGATACTAAAAACATGTTTCCATCAAAATTATCTTCAATTCATAGAATCCCAAGGGATGCATTGGACGTTTCAATAGTTAATATGGAAGAGAAAAATATCATACTCAAAGAGAGAGTCAAGGAATTGGAAGCAACCCTCATGCCCCCACCTATATTTTCTACCCTAGTCATGATGTTACAACTTTATAGAACCTTTCAAGGAGCTCTAGAATAAAATTTGGGAGTAAAAGGAATTTCAATCTTAATCATTGCTACTAGACACTTTGTTGAAAATAATATAAAGAAAAGAATGTCACTCGTTTTTCTACTCTTTGACTCATAATTCAAAACCACTCGTTTTTCTACTCTTTGACTCATAATTCAAAACACTAAAGAATATTTGAATGTATATTTGAATAATGATGAAGGATTCTTCACAGATGGGGTTGCTATGTTTGTAGCGAAATTCTTGGCAATGATGGACCATAGAAGAAAACAAGAATATTTTCTCTCCTAGATCTGTATAAAACAATTAAAGGCATGTTGGATTGAAAGAATCAATCCATTAAAGGCATGTTGGATTGAAATAATCAATACATTAAAGGCATTGTTAAATCAATTAAGGAACCGTCATGGAAAAATACTGAGGCATACTCAAAGATTATTGGTTTGGATATCACGGGCTCCATTATTGAGGTTTCATATGCAAACTTAATCTCAAATTCAATGATCATGAGAAGAGATAAATTTGAAGAGCAACTTGAAAATTTGAAGAAATCATCCGCCAAAAAATTTGATAGTATGGTTGAGTATACTTATGATGACATTGATAATTTTCTTGTTGAGTATACATATAAAAATGAGGACATTGAGACTATATTGCAAAATTTATCTATTTTGCATAGGGAAATTGAGAGTGAATTGTTAAGTATCAAAGTGATTCAATAAGTAACAATTTCCCCATTAAGGGAATATATTCAAGAATGTTTAAACAAGGATATAACTTAAATTGTTGAATTTCCAACGAAAGCGGTTACAACCAGCCACATAACCGCAATAGGAAAACATATAAAAGGTGCATCGACAAGCAAATGAAAGAGAGAGATCCCATAAAAGTAAGTTCATATTGATTACATACCTTCTTCTTTATGATATTTCATACAATTATATTTATTATTTTATTTGGAAAGTATAACCGAATTATGATAACTTCCTCCTTGTCTTCTTTCCAAATCCTATTGCTCATGCTCGACTCCACATTCTTCTCTTCATCTTATTTCTTGTAAATATTTTCATGGTCCATGGGATCCTCAATCACAGTACATTAACGAAATAATATATTTGAATTTCAAGTATTGTAATAGACATTATCATTTTTTAGAAATCCCAGAGAACTAAGTCAGGATCAGTTTTGATTGTATTTTATAACTATGAGCTTTGAGTATAAAATGTTTGAATTCGATCTATCATAATATTATTTTGAGATTAATAAGTAGTACTCTTTCATATTTCTCTAGTTTCATTGGACCATTCCTTTTATTTGAATGTGATCAATTTTTTTATTAAACTATGATGGATGTGAGGATTTTATCATTTTCTATATTGTGTGGTGTTTGAGGTTCCTGGTCAACCTCTTAGGAATTATATGTGTGTGTGTGTGTGTTTAGTATTTTTGAATTTTATTGAGCCATAAAGAGTTAGATTCAATCATTTGACAAAATTCCATATTATTTTTTATACAAAATATTCAAAAAAATCATAATCCAAAGAGGAGTACCACCTCTTTAAAAATGCAGGGGGATTCATATCCTCGTGAGGTTGTCATTTTAGTATTGAAAGATTCAAATGGAAACATTTTTGGTGACCATATTGGGGAAACAAATTTTAAAGATTGGTTTTAGACCAAACTTTTTCATGACTTTGCCTCAACCTGATCAACCCCAACTAGAAATTGGATTGGGAAACCAGAGATGTATTCTGGATCAATTATATAATATTATAATAATAGCAGCCCAACGTCGAGAATATCTATAGATATATTGGAAAAATATTTCTCAAAAAGAAGAATGAGAAATCCCCAGAAGACAAATAAGAGACGAAAGACAAATTCGAAGAGATCAAGCACAAAATAGAAATTGAAGTTGGATGAATATAAGGGGTCATTGACCAAAAGCATGAGTAAGCATCTGCGAGTTGAAGAATGTCCTTTTGAATAAAATAAGAGATATCCAAGAATGGGTGATAGGGAAGAATGATGAGAATAAATACATTAATAAAGATGAGAGGAAATATGAGAAGTTAGACACTAAGAAAGATGCAAAGAAAGGTATAGAATCCCAAGGAGAAGGGTAAGAGATTCTTCTCTAAACCTCCAGGGAGAACAACATGATCTCCCTATTCTTCCAAATGGGAAATTTAATACATTCTCAGGAGATGGAGCGATTGATCCAAAAATACAAGTAGATTTATTCTTGGATGTTTGTGATTTCCATCTTATCGAATATGATGATGTAATGGTAAGATTATTTCTCCAAACATTGGTTGATCAAGCTTATGAATGGTACACATAACTTCCTGTAATATCGATTGGGTCTTTTGAAGATCTTGAAATGATGTTTTTGAATATGTTTTCTCCTTTAGTTGTTTACCATACTCTTCTCAGAGACTTTACTCAAATTTGTCTGAGAAAAAATGAAAGAATTCGAGAATTTAATTTGAGATTCAATAAGACATTGAAAAAAATACCAGAATAAAAAAGGCCAAATGCTTCGGTAATACTCGATTGTTATAATAATTCCATGTCTACCAATGTAAATTTATCTATTAGATCCTATCAGATTGAAAACTTAGATGAATAAATGGGAAAATCCACAGAGATGGAAGAAATCATGTTTGAAACACGAGCTGACCCTAATATTATTATTGGAAAAGTACAAAGAAAAATAGATAATTTGGCCATTTCTGATCAGGGGGCATCAAGTTCAAAGAAGAATGAGGATAAAAAGACATTCTATATCGGACGTCAAGGAGACAAAGGAGGTTTCTTCAATGGGACCATACCAAATGTAAAAATTGACCTTGTTGCAGCACAAGAGACAAAGCAAAAGATCGATATTGCCTAAATGAACAGAGCCATCAGGTAAATTCATAATGAAATAATTAGATTGAGAAGAAACAAAATATTCATGCTTGATTCAAGGATTCCAGTTCCAGAACAAAGAACAAATCCTTCTAAATAATAGAGACAAGAATTGATAATACTAATGATCAACAGAGACAGAGAAGCCCAAGGGTTCATAATCCCAATGCAGTAATACTCGAAGAAGCTTATGATGAACAAACTATTGAACAAGAGGTCGACTATATTAAAGAATAAATTCTTAAATATGTAGAGAGGGATGGATGTGAAACATCCATGTACATATTTGAATAAAATGAAGAAAATGAAATCTTGTAAGACAATGTTGTCCAAACACGAAGACAATCAAATTAATCTAGAACAAATTAAAATGTAGAAAAGGAAAAAGAAAAAGAAAAAGAGAAGAATAAATCAAGTGAACAACAAAGAGTTTTAAATACTCCTCAAATCATGTATAATGTGTTCGATGATCTTAGTAAATTAACAATCACTTTTCCCTTCATAGAAGTGGTAAAAATACCGCGATAGAGGGAAAACATTCTCAAACTTTTAGATGAGATAGTTGGGAGAATGGAAGTTGTTATTTCAAATCCAAGGAAAAATCAAACCATATCAATTGTCAAGTTGAGAGGTAAAGTTCTACCCTTTTATATTTCAATTGAAAACCATGATTTTGTACTTCACAACTGTTTGATACATTCTGAAGCGATGAATAATATCATGCCCCTAGAAGTAATGCAAGCACTTGGTATGGGTTCTACCAAATTGTATGAAACATGCCAAAGTATTTAAGCAATTAATTCTAGAAAAGTACCAACCTATGGAGAAATCAAGGAATTCTATGCTTGAATTATTGTTTCCCCCCATAGTATCATTGTTTTTACTATCATAGTGGTTGACCTTCCCCCAACATATGCAATAGTCCTTGGAAGAGGCTGGTATTCAATGATCAATGGTTACATAATGAATGATGGTAATTGCATGATGTTTTTGAACAAATATGGGACAATGTTGAAAGTTCATCATGAGCCCAGAAAAACATTTTCACTTAAAAATAAAGATAATGAAATGATGCAAGATTATATAGATGTGGATATTGGAAGCTATGCTATACTTGATTTAGAGTAGTCATAAATTTTTAAATAGGAAGATAATTATTTCACTAGATATTGGAGAATGTCATTTGATGGTGCATGCTCAAGCTGAGGGAGCAAGGTTGGAATTGTACTTAAAAGTACCGATAAAGTCATATATCCACATGCTATCAGATTGGAATTTTCATGTACCAAAAATGAAGTAGAGTATGAAGAACTAATTCAAGGGATGATTTCAACATTGGAAATGAACATTGGACACTTGATTATAATTGGCAACTCTGAATTGGTTATAAATCAAATCATTAAAAGATATAAGATCAAAAAATAAAAACTCATTTTGTATGTCAAAAGAGTAAATGAATTGATGGGGGCTTTTTGATCATTCAATATATATTTTCTCCCCAGAGAGAAAAATCAAAATCTATATTTGTTGGTTCTTGTTGCTTCATTATCTAATTCAGAGGAAATTCAAAGCAAAATTTCATTTCAAGTCAAAAGAATTTCCATACCTTCGGTGGGAGACAATCAAGAATACCTTCAGGTATTTGAAAATGATGAAGAATTGGATGATTTATTGTCCAATGAAAATGATTATGAGGAGAATGAAAATAGTGTTTCCCCTATTCCAAAGGATTGTGTAAAATCAGAGTCTCTTTTTACGAGAGATGATCAAGCAAATAATATCAAAGAAAAATTATCAACTTGAAAGGTAAAAGAAACAAAGAAAATAAATAGTGGAACTGAAGATTCACCAAAATATGTGAATCTTGGGATTGATTGTACATCAAAGGAGATTGACCAATATACTGGCTTATTCAAAGAATATTATTATGTATTTTCATGGAGTTATGATGATCTCAAGGCATATGAAAAATCTATATTTCAGTATATCATACCATTGAGAGAGGGGGGAAACCTTTTAAGAAGAAAATTAGAATGATGAATCCCAAATTGAAGCCATTGGTAAAAGTGGAGTTGGAAAAATAAAAAAATGTTGGAATTATATATCCCATTAGACATTGATATTGGCTTTCAAATCCAGTAGTGGTGAGGAAAAATACTAGAGAAATTTGAATGTCTGTTGATTTCATAGATTTGAATAAGAAATCCTCAAGGGAAACTATCCTCTACCTAACATGGATTTTTTGCTTCAAAAAGTCACTGGATCAAGTTGTATAACAACTTTAGACGGTTTTTCAGGGTACAATCAAGTATTGGTAGCATAGGAAGACATGGCCAAGACTTCTTTTATAACACCTTGGAAGACATATTCTTACGATCGCATGCCCTTTGGCTTAAAGAACGTTGGAGACACTTTTCAAAGAGCCATGGATCATGGATTCAAAGATTTAATAGGGAATTTCATGGTTGATTATCAAGATGATCTTACCATCCATTCTAAGACAAGGGAAGAACACATCCATCATTTGAGGTAGGTTTTTGAAAGATGTATATTATATGGGATCTCTCTTAATCCGAAGAAATGCTTTTTTTTGTATCTGAAGGGAATGTTTTGGGACATATAGTCAATAAATAAGGAATTTACGTCGATTCAAAAATAATAAGAGACATTAATGAATTGAATCCTCCATCTCCAAATAAAGGGGTGCAATCATTTTTCAGAAAGATAATTTTGTGAGGAGATTTGTCCCTGATTATGCAAGCATTGTAAAGCCAATCAATTTATT
>SNQJ01S0042556.1:82679-100545 GCA_010110895.2 Picea sitchensis
TAAAAGATAAGTAATCTCCTGTTATGTTTATTCCATTTGACATGACTGTGCTGTTTAGTATCATGTTTTCTGCTGTGTAAATGAATTAATGATAAATGCTATGGAATGATTAATTATAGCATTACTCATACATTTTACTCTGTGTTTGAGTGTGTTTAATTATGTTAAAAGAATTTTCTTATGATTTCAGTACGAATCATGTAATCATTCATGTATAAAGGTAAACTAAGAACCATGGGGAAACCTCGGTAGTGAAAGGGTACACTACAATTGTCATCTGGTGCATTGACGAATTTTTCCAGAATAGAAGAACCATTCCTCTACAAAGTGACTCCTTTGTTTTATTGGCACCTTCGGTATTGAAGAAAATGTTAAAGCTACTAGAGCCAAGCTTAACGTACAAACAAAAATATGCCATAAATTTTCTTAGAGGGAAAAATAATGGAAATGAGCTATTGCAGGAATATTTACAAGACCCTACTACAATTTCAGAAGACCTATTCAGAATCCAGGTTAGTTCTTTAAAGAACCCCTATCGAGGAATCAACTGGTTATTTACTAGAGTTACATGTCATGATTCTATGACAACTATTCCCCAGCTAGCCCTATATATCTTATATTTTATAGTTCCTGAGAATGATGTTTTCAATTGGGAAAAGATCACATCGAATGAAATTTCTGCACAATTAGTAAATTTCAGAAGTGATTTTTTTTTATATGGCATCTTATCTGGTATTTTCTATCACACATTGTTATATATTTAAAATTTTGAGTGTTGGAAAAAAGATAAACTCAAAATTTGACCCTGTGACTATGTGGTATCAAGCTTTCTAGACAAAAAGATTTATGCATTATTTTTATGAAGTTTATAATGAATTTGTCTCTGAATTTAAGAAATTGCTCTTTGGGGAAGATACTTACAGGATTTCATCGGAATCGTCCATATTTTTGGATAAAAAAGGAATTCTCAAGAAAATGGATAATTACAACATCATGAGGACTTTTTGTTCTCATGAGAAGCCTATATACATCCCTTATTATGTTCCAAACAAGTTGTTTATCATAGAGTTGGTGAGGCGGTATAAGTTCTGGTTTCATGATTTTTATTAAAGAAGGAAAAAATAGTTCATTCCTCTGCCTTGAAAATTTGGTGAAATTATCTTAAGAGTGATTCCCAAAATTGATGAATATGTGTCTTACTTTGACTAGCTTAATTTGAATTTTGTAGAGGAAATCAAAGGGTTTGACACTAACAACCTTTTTTTATAATCACGTGGTAGCATTTGGAATCAACCCCACAATGATAAATACACTCATATTTGGAGAAGAAGAGGGTGATAGTCTAGACCCCCTTGTTTAGGGTGTTAATAAATATTTGGGCGACATAGAAACCATTGTGAGCACTAATGAAGGTCATAAGAAAAGAGGGAAACTCTCAAGTGAAAGAAACATCTAGTCACCCATTGTTTATCAAATAAGTCTTTTTCCTAAAGAAAAATACTCAGCCTACAATGACCCAATGAAGAAAAACCCCAAGTAAAAATTCATTTGATGATGGAGAGAGGGATCCTCCTCAAGGAATTCTAGAAAACCCTCATAAATTACAAGTAAAAAGGAAAAGGGTCAATTGTCAACAAGAGGGAGAAAAACAAAACATACATGAAGATGATATTTTTCTTGACAATATGGAATTAGATGTGGATATTGAAAATATTCGGTTTCCAAATGATGAAGAATACACCCAAGAAAATGTACAGTCCACTGCATTAGTTTTTCAATATGAAGTTTTCTTTGATGAATAAACCTTTTCTGTGAAAAATGTTTTATTTGATAAATCTTCAAAGAATTTGACTTTTGAATTAATCTTGAAGAAAAAAAAGGAAAAGTCACGGTCCACCATAGATACTAAAAACATGTTTCCATAAAAATTATATTCAATTCATGGAATCATAGGGGATGCATTGGACATTTCAAAAGTTAATATGGAAGAGGAAAATCGCATACTTAAAGAGAGAGTCAAGGAATTGGAAGAAACCCTAATACTCCCACCTATATGGGCTACCCTAGTTGTTGGTGCAAGTTTGATTAGACCAGGGTCCTTCTCAGGTTACCAACAAAAGGTACTGAGTAGTCTAGAGTGTTGGCATTTTCATCTCTTTCGAAGAGAAGAAGTCTCACCCGAAGTGCTGCTGAGACAAATAGATAGGGAAGGGTAGGAAAAATACTTGGGAGGATTCACAGAACCTTCAGGACTCATCCTGATCTTTCACAAGAAATTTTCCTATTGAATAGAGTTGAACCTTATGTATGGAAGAATCAAACCTACTTACGTTGTAGAAAAGAACTTAAATATAGAATCACCATGTGGAACTCATAAATCATAAAGAAGTACTGTAATGCGTAAGGAAAACACAAAAATACATAGCATATTTGAAAATTTATATCCTTCTTCATATTATCTCTAGAGTCTTTCTTCATTTACAATCTCAGAAATACAAAGTAGTGCTTGTTACAAACTCCTGCCTCTAGACTCATATCTCATAGCTCTAACTCTCAAACTGGTATATCGATTACATTACAAACTCATGAATTTTCTTGACTCAATTGATGAGAGCCTCATAGAGAGGGAAAGGTTGGGTTGGGCTTGATCACAATTCATCTGGACTCATAGCTAATCAATCTAACTGACCCAACCAAACAACCAACCAAAAATCCAACCCTTTTACAATAATTTTCAACCGTATATATAAGTTAGGTTGTGTCTTTTGTCCCAGCTTGTACACTTTCTTGTTCTGTTGTAACTTCTTTTGCTTAGCTAGCGTTGCACTGTCTTTTGCAATTGATTTATGTTGCTATTTATTTATCCGTTGTCTAGCCTCTTATAAAGCTTGCACAACTCGTACTCAGTAAGCACTTTCTCGATTAATTATCCCAAAAATGAAGGGCCCAACAGGCTCTGACCATAACCCTTGACTCATCCTCGAGTCAAGTGCTCGGTTCTTTCACAGATTCCTAGAGCACCTGTTGTTTTCCCTTGTCCTCCTTTTCTTCTTCCTTCTGCTCTTACATTTTTTATTTCTCTTATTTCACCTCTTCAAACGAAGGGCCCAACTCTGGGACTAGCTGCAAGGCCTGCTCCCTCACTCCTTGAAAGTTTCCAACCTTATCCTGCCACTTCCTCACAAGGATTGATGCCTATGCAAAAAATTGTTGGGTCACCTATTGACTACACTCATTAGGCTTGGACTTGACCAACAAGTTCCACTCAAAATCTATTGTTCCATCAACTTGATGAATCTGCATGTACACTGTCTGAATGACATGTCGGAAGTCGCGCAACTCCTTTTAGTATGATCTCATAACCTTGTTGGCTATGATCTAACAACTAGTCCTTAATGTCTCTATTAATATGGGGTCAATTACAGTTGTGCGTCCAACCCTCTTTGTGTTGAATTTATCATACAAGCTAAGCTCTCCTTTATTTTTTCCATGCTTACCAGGACCCTGGAATCCTTTCGACACATCCTCTCCTTCAAAGGACAGTCCAGTAAGTTGATGGATATCATGGGCATGGATTGGATACTTCTTATCCAACCAGAGACTTTGGTCATGTGCTCTGTTGATCAGAAATTTAGTGCACAGCACAACCTCACCAGTGGTGTCGAATACTGGTAGGTCTCTAAGGTTCATAATGGTCGAGTTGAACAATTTGAAAAATTCCATTTTTGGCATGAATTTCCTGCCTCCCAATTCGTTTGGAGCCATCTTCTAGAAGGCATTTATGTGCATATGGGGGAACAAAAATGGATCTGTTAGGTCGAGATCGAGGAGCTTGACATGCTCTAGCTTCCCTTTGAGATCGCCCACAACCTCAACTTGGGGGTTGCAGGGCTCGTTTGGTACTGCCTCCTTAGACATGGCACTTCGGCTTCCTTTGGCTCTCGACATTGTCGAATCTGAGTTATCACAACCTATGCAGTGAGATAAGGACTATGGTCATGACTACGGGTTTCAAAATTGCATAGGCTTCTCTCTCTTCATAATTCAAAAATTACTAATCTCTTTTGAAAATGATGGGTGCTATCGTGGATTAGCAGAGGATTATACTTGGCATAGAAGACAAGTTTAGCAATAAATGAATTTCATCATGACTGTATGGATGCAACTGTATCTGATTTGTTCGACAGGATGGTTTAATAGCGTAAATCCTATCAGGTGATTCGGGAATTTACTTGCGTAAGTGGGATAGGGACATGTCTAGTTTCAGACCTTTCTGTTTGACAGGTGGGAATCCCGTCACGAATCCCAATGGAATCTTTTTTTATCAAGGATTTATGGCTTAACTGAACTCATATGGGGTACCATAATGACAATAAATGTTGTGACTAGACTTGGTTCGTGTGGCCCATGGACTCAGATAGTATTCAGATTCGTTCTCCCTCCGACCACAAAGGGGGTCTTTGTTAAATTAATTACTGTCATTAATGGTTTATTTTATGCTTCAGATCCTGCACTACTGAGTCATTAGTTATGTATCAAACAACACTTACAGAAAAAATTAACTATGTGTCACGACGCAACACTATGCACATTGACTTTATTAACTCAATTTACAAAAATTTCAGAAAACTCAAATCTAACTATTATACATGCTCCTTTGGACTAGAGAAAGATGTCATTTTTATCAGTTTTGAGACATATAGGGTTTCAGGCAAGTGTCGTTCACCCATCCTGTCCACATCATACCATCCAGTTGTGCAAGTCTGATTTCTCTTGAGGGTCAGATCTCCGAAATTATAAATGGTCCTAACGAATGCATATGCAACTTGTCAGGATGCTTCTGGTACCGACTATCGTAGAGTAGAACCTTTTCTCTTTGTGTAAATACCATGGTTTTAATGTGCTTGTCATGCCAATATTTTTGTCTTTCTTTTTCAACGAACTGATGGAATTCTGCTAGAAATCATGCCTCCTCGCATTCTTGTAGCTCCATAAGTATTTGTACAGCTAATTCCTCCTTCGACATGTGTGTGATCTATGAAATGTACAAACTTGGAGTGATGAACTCTATAGGGACCACTGCCTCTTTATTGTAAACTAGCTGGAACGATGTGTACCTGTGGAATTTATTTTTGGTTGTCCTGTAAGCCCATAATACCGTTCGAACTCTGTCATCCCAGTCCTCCCAATTTGCGCAATTTTTTTTTGTCAACCCTCTCTCCAGGATCTTGTTGAATGCTTCTACTATTCCATTAGCCTGTGGGTGGTAGGGGTTTATTTTGTGATGTTGGATCAGGAACTCTTTTGTAATTTTTTATACCATGCTACTAATGAAATGAGCTCCTTGATCACTGGTTAGGCTCCCAGGACATCCAAATCGAGTGATGATATTCTCAAAAATGAACCTGACAGCAGTATCTATCGAACAGTCTTGAACAAATGCTACTTTAGCCCAATGTGTGAGGTATTCAGTTGTAATGATGATGTACCTAGCCTTTGAATTCTTGGTTGTGGGGTTGATTGGTCCAATGAAGTCAACTACCCACTTCTCAAATGCTTGTAGATCTTGAACTGGTTGTAGTGGTAATTCATCTCATCGTGATGGCTTACCCACTCTTTGACAAACATCACATGATCTAACATATACCTTTCCATCCTTGAAGAGCATTTTCCACTAGAGTCCATCTTGTAGAATTTTTTGTGAAGTGGTCGTTCCTCCTACATAACCTCCCATAACTATGATGTGGCATTCCCAGAGTATATCATGTCTTTCATGGTCTAAGAAGCATCTCTTGAGGATACTATATAGTCCCATTTTATACATATGTCCCACGATCAACTGGTAATTTGCTGCTCCAACAACCATGTGGCATTTCTGGGTTGCAGAATATGTTTCTGGGTAGGCCCCTGTNTTTCCCATAATGATGATGTCATCTTATTACATGATTCCTTGATCACATGTATAGACTAGGTATTGAATATATTAATGCCTTTGCTGTGATTGGTTTGTGTTGTTGTGATTGGAACGACACGAGAGCATCGGAGCAGAGCAAGAAACAACAGAGATTAAAGGAGAGCGTTCATAAGGTATGTTCACCATTCATTTCTCTTAGGTCATTCAATATTTAGATCTAGGGAAAGAGTAGTATTTTGTTACGGTTTGTTCCAGATCCAGGTGGATCTGGGGAGATTGGTTTGTGTCCGCACTCACGAATTTATCCATAAACAACCCCTGTAATTAAGAAGACTATTATGTCCTCCAGGTATTCAAGTATGGCCTCAACTCGGAACAAGTATGCATATGGGAGCTGATCGTCGACTACTCCGCCACTTTATCTCGACTCTAGTATGGACAGGTGATCAGGTCCGACGTTGTATCTTCCCAGTTTGACAATAACTTCAAAGGAAAATTCCTGAAATAACAACCATCTACAAATTCTCCCTTCCAGCACAGGTTTGTTAACTAGATGTTTTAGTGCAGAATGATCAGTAAAGAACTTGAAATGAGAACCTAACAAATAATGTCTAAATTTTTGTAAATAATAAATCATGGCTAGCCCTCCCTTTTTGTCATTGTGTACTTGCGCTTAGCTTACGACAACTTCTATCTTGCAAAGTATATAGGATGATCCATGTCTCCATCTCCAGGTTGCGCTAAGATATCTCCTAAAGAAATTCTTGAAGTATCTACATGGACGTGAAATTCATTCTCCCAGTTTGGGGATATCAAAATTGGTGTTGTGTTGAGCTTCTCCTTGAGCGTCTCAAATTCTTTATCACATTTTGGAGTCCATTGGAATGCTTCATCCTTTTTCAGTAAGTTTTCTAGAGGTGCAGTAATGTTGGCATATCTTCGGATGAACCTGCGATAGTACCTTGTGTGTCCTAGCGTGGAGTGCAACTGCTTATAACTCGTGGGTGGTGGCATATTCACAATAACCGAAACTTTGGTTGGGTCTACCAGTACTCCTTCTTGACAGACTATGTGGCCTAACAAATTCCCATGTGGTACACAAAAGATACACTTCCTGAGATTCAATGAAATATGCAATTCTCTACATCTATCAAATATTAGCCGTAATAGTGCTACATGTTCTTTGAGAAAACTATATATCTTTCAATCATCCATATAAACTTCTATAAACTTGTGAATGAACTCTCTAAAGGATTCTATTACAATCCTATAAAAGACTGCATGAGAGTTCTTTAAGCCAAATGGCATCACATTGTATGTGAAAGATCCCCATTCTATTATGAATGTGGTCTTCTTATTGTCCTTTTCGGCGATCCTGACCTGGTGGTACCCTGGAAATCCATCTATGAATGAGTATTCTTCCTTCCCCGAAACCTATTCTAGAACCTCATCAGTAAAAATTGTTGGGAAAGGGTCATGCACACAAGAAAATTTAAGGCTTGTATGGTCCACACAGACCCTAATATCCTTTGTTCCTTTCTTTCTTTGAATAACCATTGGGCTGACCCATTCTGCTTCTTCCACTGTGAAAATGAGTCATGCCTCAACCATTTTATCTATCTCATAGGCTTGGATCCTGGTTTCAATTTGATTTTCATTTCTCCCATAACTCCTTTGATTCCCTTTAACTCTGAGAAATTATTTGGGAACAAATCCTCATATTCCCACAACAGGTTTTTTATCTCTTGACTGGTTTTCTCATCCAAGTAGTCTCCTACCACAACTATATTAGGTTTCTCTGTGGTCCCTATGTTAACTTTGTGTAATTTTAATGGGTGATTGTAGGACCTATCGGTATGACTGGGTATGGTGTTCTAGATTTCTTTGTTCCCTTATGTCTCTTTGATGGCTCAGTTTCTCAATTCCTCTAAGTCATGTGGGCTTTCTGAATCTCTATTAATATGATAGAATTCTATAGGCTTCTCAATTGAGGGCAGGTGAAGGTTAGTCTGAAGTTCCCGGATATGCTTTGGACATACCACTTGGTCTGATTTTTTATTACTATTATCTGTAAAAAGAAGTTCTTTAATATTTTGTAGGACTACTTCAAGCTCAAGTTACTTAGTTGTAAATGAGAAGTCCTTGCAAAAATGAGTTTCCAACGTCTTCTATTCATTGGTCTATCTTATGTTTCCTCTTGTATGAACCAATATTTTGAGATTGGTCCTATAAAGTGGTGAAACACCTGAACCCAAAAATCAAAGGGTATCTCTGCAACTTACTATTGTGTCATGCATTGTTCAATATGTGCTTTAGAATTAGATTCTCCAATGAACAATTGCACAACTTGGAGATTTGTCTATCTCTCTAATTCCAGCTACTCCTTATTATGAAACCTATACTTGATGGCATGCTTCGCATCATCCCAATCTCTGATAGGGTTTTATGATTGGCCCACCATCTGGCATGGGTGTCCTGGAAGGATACATCTAGTACCAATATTCTTTGATCTTCTACTATCTTTTCTTCCATACTGAGTAGAAAAATATCTAGTTCTAAAGTTCCATCACATACTAGGTGTTCTCTAACTTTGGTCCCAAACCATCTAGATACTCTGATAGTTGCGCATCTTATTGAGAATATTTCATACGAACCTTGTTTCCAACTTTCAAAAGCCAATTTTGAATCTTCGTCTACAAAATGTATGCTTCTCCAACTTATTGATCCATCAGCAATGGGATTTATATAATCGTCTCTTGTTCCTATTGTTACGATGTACAATTGATCCAAGTCTTCTCCCTCCATATTATTATTTTTTGGCTCTGTATATATGGGTCCTACATATGGATCCAAAGGTTGAACTACCTTGATTCCATTAGCCTCAAAGGTCATGATTTATTTCTTCAATTCGATTACTGCATAGTTTTCATAGGCCCAATCAATTCCAAGTAGTGTAGGGTAAGGGTCCTTATCTCCCATGATTTCAATGACTTCAAATTCAGCCACTGTCTTTACTTCTGCAACATCTATTTCCACATTCTTGAGTCTTCCTATGGGGAAGATACAGTATTGGTTTTCCATTCTAAACTAAATTAGGGAATATGCCAGCATAGGTTTTCCTAAGGCTTCCCAGGTCTTCTTAGGCAGAATGTTCACATCAGATCCCAAATCCAACATGAAATCCTTAATCTCAAATTAATCTAACTAGGCTACTAGTCTGAATTCTTTTTTGGTTCATACTTTTCTTCTATGTACCCTCTCAGTACTCTTCTCAGGGAGATTAGCCCTTATTCCTGCTTCTATGTGTTCTTCATTCCCTAATTTTAGGTATAACGCATTGCACAACTTTTCTATTAATTGGTCATTCCCAAGAATGTCGAAGAATAATTGAAACCAAAGGTCAACTACATTCTGAGGTTGCTCAACTTGTCTCAGCAGGACTACAAGGTTTCTGGGTGTAAGGGGTGAAGCAGGGACTTGCGCGATCTTAGGATAAACAATAGGTTGTGGGGTTTTAATCGCATATCAAGGATATACATATGTTGAAATACTTCTATTTCATATTTACAGAACTATTTATGTTTTAGAGGGTCATACATGTCTTATTTAGGTGATGCTTTCTGGATCTGGGGTAGAGTTTCAACATCATCTCTTATATTTGCTCCTCCTCGAGTAACAATATTGAGGTTGGGAAATTTTCCCTTAATAACTCTGTTGATTTCTGAACTGATGAGGTTAGTTCCTCATTTTTGTACCTTATCTTCCCATTTTGCAATTAATTCTAGGAAATCTTCAGTTGCGTTCCTATTGGTTCTGCAGTGAGAACACCATGGACACCTTGGATGAGGATAGTCTCTAGCCATGTGACCTTTCTCATCACAGTTATAAAATCTTCTTGGCCCTCTTCCCTGAGTTCTTCCTCCTCTGAAATCTTCTCCGAATTCACCTCCTCGACCTCTTCCTAGTCCTTTAGGGTTTTCATTCACCCTGAATCTTGTTCGGTCTAACCTGTCTGCAAGTGCATCCAACGCTCTACATTGACTGGTCGTATGCATGGTAGATGCACAAAACTCACAATCTACTATATTTTGTATTGTTGAATATTTCTGCATAATGGGGCATTGTCTTGGACCATGCCCATGGATTCAACAGATTTCACAATACTCAGTTGTTGGCGTTGCTTGGCTTCCTGGAAAATTATGATAAGGGGTGGGGTTATGGAATGGTAATTTCGTAGCCACTTTCAAAACTCCTCCCATGGGTCCTAGTGAGGGTCCCATAGGATTCTGAGGAGGTCCCATTCCCCTCATTCATGGAAATTCGTTCACTAGATGTCCTTATGTATAACATCTGGTGCATGAGACCTGCGGTCGTCCTGGTCTAGGTATCATCAACTCTTGAATATTTTTTGTAAGCATCGATATCTTCCCTTGTAGTTGTGCCAAGTTCACATCTGTTGGGGGTCTGGTCACTCTCAGGCTCCTAGGGTATCCCGCCATCGCTTCAATCTTCATCGATTGTTCCAAGGCGTATGTCAAAGTGGCTATCCACTATTGTGTTAGCGGAATCCAGGTCAAAGGGAGAAATCCTTGAATGTACCATTCCCTTTGATGTTCCTCATGGATTAGATGTGATAACCTCCCTATAGCATATTTAAACTTTTGGCTATATTCCCAAGCTGATTCACCTTCCTTTTGTTGGATCTCACACAGCTCAGACAGAGCATGTTTTTCTGACTGAGGTAGTTTGAATTCTACTATGAACCTTGTCCTTACCTGGCCAAGTGTTAATGCATGACCTTGCATTCCTGGCACTCCTGGCTCAATGATCTTCATATACCACTTGAGAGAAAGACCTCTTAAGGTAGTCTAGAACTCTACCAACTTATTCGCATCCAGGGTCCCTCTGGATCTCCAGATGGCTTCACACAAGAACCAATGCTACTCAACATCTTCGTCTCCCTTACCCCAAAATTATGGGTATCAGGAAATCGAACCTCCCACATGGCCAACCATTGTTGATCTTATTGTTCTTATCAAAATAAAACGTAACGGTCCTGCTTGCGATCTACCAGGGATCCCAATATCCTCCCTGTACTCACACTTCCTTGTTATGATTGACTAACTAATTGTACTGGAACATAAATAGTATGAGAAGGTAGTATCGAACTTACCACTTGTATAGAACACACTTGGGGTATGGGTGATTCGGGGCTGGCGCCACTAGTTTCAGGGCATTTTTATTTTATCTCAGGGGTCTCATTTTCTTCCACTGGAACGATCTGTTCAGTCGGATTCTTGATCTCTCCTATCACTGGGGCTGAATATTCTCTTTCTTCTTCAAGATTCATGTCAACTTCTTCCTCTCTTAAGTCTACACCTTATCCTTCTCGTATAACATCCTGGGGAATTCTTTCTCTCTGTGTTTCTCTCTCACTTAATTTTTGACTGGCTAGTCTTTCCTGTCTTCTCATCTTCCGCAACTCTTCCATCTGTCTTTCCTCTACTTCTCCTGATCCGACTTATTTCCTCAACGTCTTAGACTATCTTGTTTCTTTCTTGATCTTGTCGCACCACCACTTATCAACTATGGTGGCTCTCTTCACGACTTGCTCATCTCTTGATTTCATTTCTTGTTGTTTCCCCCCCATTTGTCAAAGAAAATTTCCCCTCTCTCAAGCCATGACTCTACCCCAACCTCGTCCTACCCCAAGCGAGGTTGTTTACACTGCCATCTCATTCAGAGACATAGTCAGCGTGCCCTCTTCCATAAAAAAAACTTTAATCCATAGGAGGATCACTCTCAGCAGTCTTCCCTTTGCGTATTTCTTGAAAATCACCTCTGCGCATGAAAACGATTGGTGGTTGTCAACTTCAAAATCGATAATATATCCTTCTAATTTGGTGTTGACCCAGAAATAAATCTCCCGCGTGACTGGACAATCTAGCCGATGAAGTGTTGCAATATTTTCGGTGTCCCAATTACATATCCTCTTAATTCATTCTTGGAACCCTGGAGCTTATTGGAGCCTCTTTATCCAGTGGAAAATTTCTTACGGGAACTTAACCTAGAAAATCTCATATTGGTCGCTCGATCTTTCTGATTAAAAGACTGCTTCACGAGTGTCTTCCACCGATTTTCCCCTCAAATCCTCTTCTTTCCATATGAAGGCATCATGGTTTCTTTAACACCATTGGTCAATACTAGATCTATGGATCCACGGAAACATCCTCCCTATAGGTTACCTTTTAACACAGGTCCCGACAACGGAACCATTTTGTTGGCACAAGTTTGATCAGACCAAGGTCCTTCTCAGGTTACCAACAAAGGGTACCAAGTAGTCTAGAGAGCTAGCATTTTCATCTCCTCTAAAGAGAAGAAGTCTCACCTGAAGCGCTGCTAAGACAAATAGATAGGGAAAGGTAGGGAAAATACTTAGGAGGATTCATAGAACCTTTAGAACTCGTCTTGATCTTATGCGAGACATATTCTTGTTGAATAGAGATGAACCTTATGTATGAAATAATCAGACCTACTTATGTTGTAGAAAATCACATAAATACAGAATCACCATGTGGAACTCATAAACCATAAATAAGTATTGTAATGCATAAGGAAAACACAGAAAGGCATAGCATATTTAAAAATTTAGATCCTCCTTCATATTATCTCCATAATCTTTCTTCATTTACAATCTCAGAAATACACATTAGTGATTGTTACAAACTCCTGGCTCTAGACTCATATCTCAAAGATCTAACTCTCAAATTGGTATATCAATTACATTACAGACTCAATACTTTTCTTGACTCAACTGATGACATCCTCACAGAGAGGGAAAGGTTAGGCTGGGCTTGATCACAATTCAGCTAGACTCATAGCTAATCAATCCGACTGACCCAACCAAAAACCCAACCCTTTTACAATCATGTTCAACCCTATATATAAGTTAGGTTGTGCCTTTTGTCCTGGCTTGCATTTTTTCTTGTTATGTGTTAATCGCTTTTTCTTAGCTGGTGTTGTGTTGTCTTTCACAACTGATTTTTGTTGCTCTTTATTTCTTTGTTGTCTAGACTCTTCTGAAGCTTGCGCAACTCATACTCAGTCAAAACTTGCTCAATTCCTTATCCCAAAAATGAAGGGCCTAACACCAATCGCCATGTTACAACCTGATAGAACCCTTCAAGGAGATCCAAAATCAGATTTGAGAGTAAAAGGAATTTCAAGCTTAATCATTACTACTTGACACTTTGTTGAAAATAATATAAAGAAAATAATGTCGCTCATTTTAGATTTATGGGACTTGGCAAAATGTTTTTCTACTCTCGGGCTTAGAATTCAAAACACTAAAGAATAATTAAATGTAGATTTAAATAATGATAAAGGATTCTTCACAGATGGGGTTGCTATGTTTGTAATGGAAGTCTCGGCAATGACATACCATATAAGAAAACATGAATATTTTCCCTCCAGGAAGATTTCCCCTCCCAGATCTATATAAAACAATTAAATGCATGTTGGATTGAAAGAATCAATACATTAAAGAGGTTTTTAAATCAATTAAAAGAACTATCATGTAAAAATACAGAGGATTACTCAAAGATTATTGGTTTGGATATTGTGGGCTCCATTATTGATGTTTCAGATCCAAACTTAATCTCAAATTCAACGATCATGAGCAGAGAGAAATTTGAAGAGCAAGTTGAAAATTTGAAGAAATCATCAACCAAAAACTTTGATAGTATGATTGAGTATACTTATGATGGCATTGATAATTGTCTTATTGAGTATACAAATAAAAATGAAGACATTGAGACTATATTGCAAAATTTATCTATTGACCATAGGGAAATTGAGAGTGAATTTTAAAGTATCAAAGTAAAGAAAGAAGTAATTGTTGCACCATTAAGGGAATATATTCAAGAATGGTTTAACAAGGCTATAACTAAAATTGTTGAATTTCCAATGGAAGTGGTTACAACCGGCCACATAACCACAACATCCAAAGATATAAAAGGTGCATCGACAAGAAAATTAAAGAGAGAGATTCCATCACAATAAGTCCATACTGATTACATACCTTCTTCCTTATCATATTTCGTACATTTATATTTATTCTTTCATTGGAAAAGTGTAACCGAATTTTGATAACTTCCTCCTTGTCTTGTATCCAGATCTTGTTGATCGTGCTTGACTCCATGTTATTCTCTTCATATTATTTCTTGTAAATATTTTCATGGTCCACGGGAGCACCAATCCCAATATATTAATGGACGAAATCCTTTTAATTTCAAGTATTTTAACATACAATATCATTTTTGAGAAATCACAGAGAACTAATTCGGGATCGGTTTTGATTGTATTTTATAACTCTGAGTTTTGAGTATAGAATATTTGAAGTCAATCTTCATAACGTTCTTTTGATCTTAATAAGTAGTACTCTTTCAAAGTTCTCTTGTTCCATTGGACCATTCCTTTTATTTGAATGTGATCATAATTTTTATTAAACTGTGATGGATGTGAGGATTTTATCATTTTCTATATTGTGTGGTGTTTGAGGTTCCTGGTCCACCTCTCAGGAATTATCCATATATATATCTTTAATTTTTCAATATTTTTAAATTTTATTAAGACATAAAGAGTTGGATTCAGTCATTTGACAATATCCCATATTACTTTTATTACAAAATATTCAAAGAAAATCATAAGCCAAAGAGGAGTACCACAACTTTAAAAATGTAGGGGGGATTCATATCCTCGTGAGTTTCCCATTTCGGTCTTGATAGATTCAAATGTCAGCAAATTGATGAAGTTATGTCTAACTCCTATGATGTATCGAAGGAGTTAATGTGAAGTCCTTTGATTCATCAAAGGAGTTGACGAGAAGACTTATATGGGGATTTTGTAGATTGGAGAAGTAGGATCTAAATTCTTCGTAGTTAATCAGGGTTTCAAGTTTCAACTCTATCGATGGGTTCACAATGATTCTCGGTGCAAATTTCAATCCAATATTGAATAAATACTTTCTACTTAGGAAAAAAGATCTGGTATATATTCCTTGAAATCAAAGAATTAGATACCAAAGATATAAATCTTGTGAGTAGGGTCAGGGAAAAGGTTGTTTTGGTAGGAAGGTTCTCGGGGAGGCTGTCGATCCACTAGGTTTTATCCAACAATTTGTTTGCAAATTATTTAGTGGATATCCTTAGTGTTGTTGGATTCTCTCGGAAATGATTAGGATTGTATAAACATGTAAGCTGTGGATATGGGGCATGTTTTATATATGGATATAAGTGAGGAAACCTCACCGTGAGAGCCATTGGGAAGCTTAGAGTGAAAATAGGACCAGAATAAAAACTAACCCTAACACAAAAACCCTAACCTTGAGAAGAGAGAACCAAACAGGAAAAGGGACTAGTACCTGGAATCCTACCAACATGTTGAAGGTTGTGAGAGGTTGATGAAGAGAAAATAAAGGCTCGACGTGATCTCATTGGGTAACTATATTCATCTCCTTGATGCTTAGTAAAACAATAAAATATGGGAAATGAAATCCTATTTATAGGATTTTGGTAACTTGTGCATTAAATGTGGGTAGTGTTAATACTGAGAGGGGGGTGAATCGATATCAAGTACAATTTAAAAACCTTTTCAAATTATACTTAAACCATTCAATTATATCCAATACTTAATGTGAAGTCCTTGATATTTCTTCTCAATACCATATCAATTTCAACATCTAAATCATTCTATAAAAAGCATTATAGAGAAAATGGTAAGATGACCTGTAAATAACATACCTTAGAACGCATCACCAAAATACTTCATCCTCCCTTGAAATCCGGCCTTCTTTACTTCTGATTTCCTCTTAAATTAGACTTATGTACCAAATGAATGTATAATGATATGTATTTATACCATTTATGTCACTTCCTTTTAACATTAGGGCTGACCTAACACTTTCTTATTGTGTAATTATTTTCTTTAATTATCTTCAGGGCCTACATGTACTTCCTTCTTCAATTCACTTTGTCATCTTCAAAAATTAATTTCTCCTCAACCATGATGATCCACGTGACGTGCCACCTACCACCAGAAACAACATGATGTATACTATCCATCCAGGGGTTTTTTTTCTGCATGTACATTGTCCTTCATGTCCAAATACCTTCATCAATATTGCAGTCCAAAACCAATGACTAGGGTTGGCATCAATGGCAACAACCAATCTTCCAACAATCTCCCCATTTTTCATTTATGGCAACACTCATGCTCCCCCTATCATCAGGATCCCAATTTCTCTCCCCCTTTAACATCAATGGAAAAGGGTAGGGCTTCTCCCCTTGAGTTTAATGGAAAAAGGTAACTCTCTTCTTTGGGGTTGCTCCCCCTGAACATGTGGTGCTCAATAATACTTCATCCTTATTTTCGGTCTTTAGGACTTTTTCTTCCTTGGAATCCTTTTGTGTGGATTATGTCTTCTCTCTCTTCTTCATGTCT
Source organism: Picea sitchensis (assembly GCA_010110895.2). Taxonomy (NCBI): domain Eukaryota; kingdom Viridiplantae; phylum Streptophyta; class Pinopsida; order Pinales; family Pinaceae; genus Picea; species Picea sitchensis. The sequence continues at coordinate 99,094 of SNQJ01S0042556.1, forward strand.
AGGATGTATATGTTGTTCGGTCTTCTTGTTGCAGTTGAAACCAATCTTCTTGAGTTATTTCCTCTAATTTTTCATTTTTGGGAGTCAAACGTCAGAGTGTATCCTTGATCACACATTTTACTAACACTGAGTAGATTATGCTTCAATTATTCAACCAATAGGACATTTGTTTCTTTTACATTCTTTCTTCCAATCTCTACTACACCTTCTCCAACTATTTTGGCAGATGAGTCATCTCCAAATGCAGCATTGCCACCCTTTCTCTTCACGCTGATGAATTTGTCTTGATCCCCGATCATGTGTGAAGAACATCCACTTTCTATGTACCATTCATATTCTTCTTTACATTCTTCAGTGGTTAATGCTATTCGACAATCTTCATTGTTTGGAATCTCTTCCCTTCTCCATACTGTGGTTGGCATAGGGACATCTACATTCATATATCTGCAATCTCGTGCTTTGTGACCAAGATAATTACATTTGTAGAATACAATATTTTTTTCCATCAATGGGGAAAATGAATTATAACTTTTGTTGACAAATCCACGATTATTTCCATATATTCTATTTACACCATTCATGTTTATTGCATATTTGTTCCTTTCATTGACTCTGCAATTAATTGCCTTGTGTCCAAAATTTTTGCAAGTATAACAATGACCAAGAAATAAATTTTTATACCTTGGAGTAGGTGGCCTTCTTTGTGATGTAGTCCATCTGGGTTCATGATATACTCTTCTATAGTTTCCTTCATACTTATTGAATATTTTTTGATTCCTGAAGGTAGGAGGTCTTCTTGGATATTCATCTCTTTTGTAATCATTCCTTCTTTCTGATATCCTGGTCCACTTCTCATCAACTTTCTGTGTAGCTCTTTATTCAACCTTCTTGTTGGTATTTGCATCTTATTTGTATGAATTTTCACCCATGCATCCAAGATGTGTTAAGTATTTTGGTAGTTGAGAGTTTCTTAAGCTCTTCCTCAATGAGACAACTTCTTGTTCAATTTTCTCACAATCTTCTTCTTTCTTCATCATTTGGACATTCCTTACTTCTCCTTTTCTTCGAGTAGAGTTTTCAAGGAAATGTTTTCTTCTCTTAGTTTCTCAAAGTCTTCTAATTGTTTCTTCAAGCTTACAACTATATTTTCACAACTACCCAATTCACTTCTTAGTTTTCTATGTGTGTCTTTGAGCTTGCCATTTTCAATTTCAACATGCTTGAATTTTTTAATATTCTCATCTTCTTGTTGAATAATTTTTTCTTCATGATTTTCTTCTTATTAATTGGAATTTTCTTCTTCAGTTTCATCTCTTTCAATCCTTGGATGAGGAAATTCAAATTCAACATGTCCTACTCCTTCACAATTAAAGAAAAAGAACTGACCTCTATTTTCTTCTTTGAAATCTAAGATGTTGTAATTTTCTTCAAGTTCTTCTTCTTCTTCTTCTT
>SNQJ01S0042557.1:0-39204 GCA_010110895.2 Picea sitchensis
GGAATGAGGAGAGAGAGAAGGAGGGAAGGAGGGGGAGAGAGAGAGAAGGAGGGAAGGAGGGGGCGAGAGAGAGAGGGTGGGGGGGAGGGAGGAAGAGAGAGAGGGAGAGAGTAGAAGAGGGGGGATATAGAGAGGGAGTGGATGTGAGAGTGTGAGCATGGCGAGGCAAGGTCTAGGTGTAGGTCATGTTGTAAGTCTAGGTCTAGGTCTTGACATGCCTTGATAGGTCTAGGTCAAGGGAATTTATTTCCTTACCATTCCTTTCCTTGTAATGTACCAAAATTGCTAGTATGTGAGAGTGTGAGAGGTAGAAAGAGGAAGACAAAGAGAGTAGTTAGAGAGTGAGTGTGTTAGAGTGTGGGAGGGAGAGAGAGGAATAAATATAGGGGGGATAGAAAGTGTGTGTGGAGAGTGTGGGAGGGAGAGAGAGGAAGAAAAAGAGGGGAGGTAGAGTGTGAGTGTGTTAGAGTGTGGGAGGGAGAGAGAGGAAGACATAGAGGGGGGATAGAAAGTGTGTGTGTATGACAGTGTGCGAGGGAGAGAGAGGAAGACAAGCAAGGGAGGTAGAGAGTGAGTTTGTTAGAATGTGGGAGGGAGAGAGGGAGAAATACATAGAAGGGGAATAGAAAGTGTGTGTGAGACAGTGTGAGAGGGAGAGATAGCAAGGCACAGAAGGGAAGTAGAGATAGTGTGTGAGAGTGTGAGAGAGATAAAGCAGAAGATAGAGAGGGGGGTAGAGAGAGAGGTAAATGTAGGAGAGAGGGGTAGATAGCAAGGCACAAAAGGGAAGTAGAGACAGTGTGTGAGAGTGTGAGAGAGAGATAAAGTAGAATATAGAGAGGGGGGTAGAGAGAGAGGTAAATGTAGGAGAGAGGGGTAGATGTAGGAGAGATAGTGGGAGGGAGGGGTAGTGAGAGAGTGCATGAGAGGGGGAGAGAGAAAGACAAAGAGGAGGGGTAGAGAGAGTGTGTGAGATGAAGGGAGAGTGAGATAGAGAGAGGGGTAGAGAGAATGATAGTGAGATTAAGTGAAGCAGAGAGAGAGACATAGAAGGGGGGGTAAAGAGAGAGTGAGAGGAAGGGTGGATACAAAGGGAGATAGAGAGGGGGAATATAGAGATAAATAGGGGAAGAGAGAGAGTGAGTATGAGAATAAAAATGGGGAGAGAGAGAAATGGTGGGAGAGATATGGAAGAGAGAGGGTGCGTAATAAGGGAGGGATGGACAAAGGGGAAGACAGAGAGAGACAGCGGGGGGGATAAATAGTGAGTGGGTGTGAGATTCTGAGGCATGTTAAGGAAAGTTATAGGTATAGGTCTTTCCATGCCTTATGATGTCTAATTCTTGCCATGTCTAGGTCTTAACATGTATAGGAGTATGAGGGAGAGGGAGGGAGATAGAAAGGGGGGTAGAGAGAGAGAGTGAGATGGAGATAGAGAGGGCAGGTAGAGAGGGAGAGTGAGATGGAGATATAGAGGGGGGGTAGATGTAGGAGAGAGAGAGAGAGAGAGAGAGAGAGAGAGAGAGAGGAATGAGACAATGACAAAGAACAAATAACTTATAAGAGTTTGTGCATGCTCATAGGAACACATGTGCATTGATATAGTGTGTGTGCATTGCTAAACCATGTGCATGCTCTTAATAATGTGTGTGCATTATTTTGAATTCAAATGTTTTTAAGAGGGATTGACAACGTGTATGATGACTTGGTTTCCTCATATTTAGGTTCGAGATGGATGTTATAACCCTAAATTGCACCATACATGCTTACCTGGCATCATGCCATCTCATTTTCCTTCTTTACCAAGCCACTACTGAATAGCTTCTTAAAAAACACTATTTTTGAAGGCATACACGCCCTGCTCCACTACTGCACATGTGTGTATATTGGCTGACCCACTACAACCCGCATATACCTAAAAAGCACGAAAAATGGAAAGTTGCAGATGGAACACACAGTTTTGGGTAAGTTAACTAAACGGTTTGATCACCCATAGTCAGTCACTCGACCAAATACCTAGCCCTTTCTAGCCTATAAAATAAGGGGTAGGGGTCCCATTTGAGAGGAGGAAAATCATAGCAAAGAAACTATACTAGATTTAGCATTCCCCTTGCCCCAATCTTTTGCAACTATTGTGTGAAGAGAAGCATATACAAAATTAGTTGGAGCACAGTTGAATAGGAGCCCAGGACCAGATTCGAGGAGCAGTGGTTGATCTCACCACTGTAAGGTTACTCTTGTGAGATTAACAAAAGAAGTACTTTTCCCGTCCCGCCATATGAGATTGTGAATATTTAAATTTGATTATATTTTGGTAGAATATCTAACCCATTAGTTTATAGATTATATTGATGTGGAGTTATTTGTTTTTCTTTTATGAATGCAGGTCAGCGTTGGGAGAAGAGTTGCAGTCATGGAGCGACCAAGAATTAAAGGGATCGACATCAAACACAGAAACTAAGGTACAGTAACTGGATCTCTTTAACCTTGTATTTGCATATGAATAATGGGGTTTATGATTGGGTTGTTGGTAAAAAGTAAGAGGCTTTAGGTCATTTCTGCATGCATGATAAAACCCTTAATGCTAGTCCGTAGGAGGGATTTCCCACCCACAACAGAATTGGAGACCATACTAGGGATATCTAGGGTTTTTGGGGCTACTTGTTGGGTATTTTTAATTGGTTTTACTACCTTTTTTTGAGTTTCTACAAAAGCTTGAGCTAGTAGGGATTTTGTTCGTCCATACTAGTAATCCCTGCTTCCTTCACCTGACTATTTTTTCTTTTTTCAAGAAGCCACAGAGGAATACGCGGCCTACAGAAGTTATGTCCATGTATACACCCGCCCTGACTTCATACAGCATGTGTACATACACTTTCTGCTGAAAGATCAGTCGCGTGTCTGAGTCCAGAATTTAAAAAAAAAAAAAAAAAAGAGGCAGTCATCCTCTCCCCTGTCAGAAGTGATCCTTCTTAGGGGTTTTCTGGATCTAGTTTTGGTTTATGTGATTGCATTCTATAGCCTATGTATAACCTCATATTATCTTTGTTTTCTTATATTTCCTTGCATCTTTCTCTGTTAGAGTGAGTTTTTGTACCTTTCAGGGGTTCTGGTTTTCAATACCAGTACTCCCTTCCTGAGCTTAGCTACTTGTCTTGCTTATTTTGATGAGAAATAGGGGACAACACATCCTGTAGTAGTCTTACACACGTGCATACGCGTCCTGTCTTTGGGAAGCCCGTGTGCATACGCTAGTTGTTGAAGTGACAGTCGTGTGTCTATCTAGAAAATTTTGAGGAGGCAGTCATCCTCTTCCCTGTCAAGTTTTTTCTTCCCAGATTTTTCTTATGTCTTTTTGGTCTCGATCATATCAGTTTCAGTCTAGGTTGTGTGCTAGTAGAGATTTATTTTTCATTTGAAAGTTTTATTCCTTTTCTAGGTTTTTTGATGAGATTGTGAGTCGGTCTGATTTGCCTTTTTTGTTGTCAGTAACTCCCCACGGTCTGTGGTTGGCCAGAAGTGCTTTCTGGCCTTGTCTTGTTTTATTTTTTCACCTTTTTTCTTCAGAAAAGAAGAAGACATACAGTTTTAAATTTTCTTGTTTTTGAAGCATAATAAGAAAAAAAAACACAATTTTTTTTATTATTTTTACTTCTTGGTTTGGTTAGAAAGTTGGTTGTTTGCGTTAATCAATAGGAAAAATATTTTTTTCATAAGTTCTGGGTTGAATGAATTAGGACAATAAGTATCTCATAGTTGATTGAAATCTTTTTTTTATTTTTTCAGTTAAAATATCTTAGAACGAAAAAGTTTGAAAAGTTGGTTTAAAAAACAATTAAAAGAGCAAATCTAAATTCGTCAAGAAGAAGTTATTTTGTTTCCATCTTGTTGTTTATCTTCTCTTTCGTCTCTCAAAACATCACTAGTTTCACTTTCATAACCTTTGACTTAAGACAAGCCCAAAAAATTAACGATTAATTAAAATCAACTAGACTTTATGTTTTGTAGGGTCCATCAACTAGTCTAGGCTAGAGCCTTGATTTAGGATTGGAGAGGAAACTCTTCAAGGCTGAAAAACAAACATAAGAGTCTGTGCTAGGGAGTGTCAAAAGTCGAGTATCATAAAAGTTATCCGGGAACCCCCTCTAACACAGGGGCTAAACACGAGGTCACGTAAGGAAATGTAGTAGAGATAACCCCTCCAAAGCCGAACCAAACATAGTGGGGAATGCATGTAGAGGGCTTGTCTTGGGATTCTGTTGATTCCATTTGCCATGAAGCTTCGTGGGTCTTGAATCCATTCGAGGTCCTCATTCATCTTCTAGAACACTTTCTTTTGATACCCTTGATAGGTTTCAGGATTGATACCCTACTCATTGTGGTCCACCTGACTGTCAACTGTACTCGCCTGGTGACTGTTTGCGTGTTGGCAACCTAGTTTCCTATCTTTCTAGTGACTTACACAGGTGACCACGTGGATATAATGCAGTACCTAGGATAGACATTGGGCCATGATTTGTAGAGTATACCTAGAGGGTGCTTCTGTATTCAAGTTGCACTTGCACCGGTATGTTTCTCTAGTGTTGGTTGTTGTAACTATTCTTCCAACTAGTTAGTGACTGCTTGTTTTATCTCATAGGTACTTTTTTAGTGTGTATTAGTTTTCAAACGATTATAGATTTCCCTAGTGTGTCTTTAATCTTCTCACATAGTGGAGGATCATGAGTTTCACTAGTTGTGAAGGCTCCTGGTCCTGCTGCCAGTTGACTTCGAACCCCCCCCCAGCCACCGCTAAGGAAAAAATTAGACCAACAAGGGTCTTCTGAGACAACCGAGCTATAGGAAACTGTGCCCAACCCATATTTGAGAGAAGAACTTTTGATTCTATAGGAACCAATCATTTCTAACCTTGGAACTGAGGTTGTTGGTCCATACAACCCTCCCATCACTGACCTATCGGTGCCCATCATCGTACAGGTTCTACCTTACGGGTGTCTGGTATTGTCACCAACAACAATGGAAGCAAATGCTTCCACTTCTTCAGGGAATACTGATATTTCCTTCACGACTGTCACTATTGGGGGTGTTCCACCTCCTAACCAACCGTCATCGATCCTGGTCACCATGGTCTCAATTGCTTCTACCTCAGGTAACAGTATGATTTCATCTATGGTGGCGATCACTGCTCCATTAAATCAGAACACGACAGGATCTCCTTTCTCATATGGGATGCCTGGCTTCGGTACGAGTACTGTACTTTCCTCCTCCACTCTACAAACTTTGGGTCTGGGAGAAGGTAGTTCCAATGCTCTTCTACAAGGATCTATTGGGGGAACTTTTTCTCCCTTTATTGATTTCCCTTACAGTGGGGGTCATATACCCCCTTTGTCCGCCTTGCTCAACGGTGTTCCTCAACACTCCGTCAGGCCTAACATAAACTTGTTTGGGGAAGGTAGTCAAGCACTCCCTCCTTATAATATGCCAGTTGGTTCGACACCTTTATATTTATTCGGCGCATTTGGTAACGACTCTTTCTCATCAGCTGTCGTTTCAGCCGGGGGAAACCCCGGTTATGGACAACCACATCCTATAAAGGGTACTATTCCTGCACAGGGGGCACACTTAGGAATTCTTTCCTCACAAGAATCTTGGAATCCATGGCAAGGACCAATCCCCTTTCCAAGGATGTCGATCAGGGGAAACCTTTTCCATACCCAGTGGAACCCCGGGCAAGGGCCAACGCTTATGTCCGTCATATCGGCAGGGGGCAACCCCTCCCAAAATCCTTGGAATGCGACGCAAGCTCAGCCCTTTACGTCTTATTACAGGAACCAGCCGATGATATCTCAACAAGCACCCAATCCATATGCTGGTCACGGTCATGGTTATTACCAAAGCCCTGGCTAGCAACCTAAATTTTCCTAGCAACCTGGTGCCAGTCAAACCCTAGGCTCCTTTTTCCCTGGCTACAATCCACAACCCAAACTATCGTTTCTAGCAACCCTTCACTTGCTATATTTAACAAGGATCTTAAATGACCCCATCTTTCATGATCCAAGTTGGCCTTCTATGCCGACCAAGTTTCCTTCAGACATTCCAAATTTCAAGGCCAATCCTAAGGAATATCCCAGTGATCACGTGACTACCTTCCACTTATGGTGCTCGTCCAACTTGTTAAGAGACGACTCCATTCAGTTGCAATTGTTTCATTTCACTCTCATAGGAAGTGTTGCAAAATTCTACATCGAGCTCGACCACTCATGATACTCTTCCTTCGATGAATTGGCAATGGATTTCCTAAACCATTTCCAATTACCTATGAGATACAACGTCGGCACTGAATTGTTGGCCAATTTCGAGCAGAAAAAAGCGGACCATATCTCGGATCATATCCGAGAATGGAGACACTGTAAGAGTTTGATCAAAGTTTCAGTCCCACTAGAATTCCTACTCGAGTGTTTCCTTCAGTCTTTGGTACCCCAGTTATATAAAGACATCGCAACATCTGGAGTGTTTTCCGTGGAAGACGCGATAATGAGAGCGCAACAGGTAGAGCTAATTTACTCTCAGTCTGGTTTACTCTACGATATTTTTCCATATGCACCAAGGTCAATACTTGACAAAACCAGACAAAGGTCTAGACCACATGTTGATGGAATTATTGGTTCAGCACAAACCAAGCCTGTTGATCCATTGTCAAATCAATTTCAAAAATTGTTGATACAATAGACAGCGGCCAGCCAAACCACTGGTTCAGCTGCTCCCCCTACCCAAAAGTTGGATGTACACAGTGTGTAAATGACAAACCCAAAGGCCACCCAACAACCTGATGGAAATTAGAAACAATGGAAAAGGGGTAAGGGGAATAAGAAACCCATCGATAATGCTGGCAGGGGAGACACTGAAAATAAAAAGTCAAAGTATCCTTGTAATATTTGCAAGGAATACCACCTGACCCATCAGTGCCCTCGACTTGCGGAGGCCCAAAATTTATTGGCACAACAAAAGCTTGTCATGTTAACAAACCCGTTCCCACACGGGAAAAATCTAACTCAAGCCTCATCGAGCGTGGAAGGGGACAGTCAAGGACCCCCTCCATTTTCAAGTAATCCTTCATCCGCAAGCGTGTATATGATTAAAGGTGATTCCTATATAGTGACTAGACCACATGATTACAGAAAGTTAGGCACCTATGAGAAGGTTAATGAAGACGAAAAACCACCTCTTCCTCTTCATATTGAGAAGACGTTGGGTGAAACAATGATGTGCATCCAAAAAGGTGCGTTCAAGAAAGCTTCTTACAACCCAAATGCAAGGGATGCCCAGAACTACTCTGTGGTGGAGGATTTATCACAAACCCCTTGTGCAATGTCTTCTTTGGAAGTCCTCTAGAGTTTCCCTTCCCAGAGAAAGGCCATGTAAGTTGCCTTAGGCTCTGTCGATACTTGTAGTCTAGGAATGATCATGCTTGATACCTCCGACTTAAAACCTCATCTTCCGTACCACGCCACTTTTCAGATAGTAGTGGCTTACACCACGAAAACTTTTACTCGAAATATTTTCTGTACAATGGTGAATAAGGGTGCCTTGACATGCGTGATGTCTTTGGCATGTTGGAAGGCCATCGACCAACCCATTTTGTCTCCGTCACCTACTCTACTTACATATTTTGATGATCATTCTTTCCGACCACATGGGATCATCCCCTCTTTCCCCATGCAGTTAGGGGGGAAAACCGTGTGTGTCGAAGTTGAAGTGGTCAATGCATCCCTCGACTACAATATTTTTTTAGGAAGGAACTGGACCTACTCTATGCAAGCAGTTGTTGCGACAGTTTTCCAAATCTTTTTGTTTCCTCACAAGGGTTGGATTGTGACCATTGATCATTTATCCTTCTCTCATCCCGAACCTTCATCGGGAGTCTCCACGGTCCTGATGATTGATAACCCTCAGCCTAGCATCATCAATGTAGGGGTTGGTTTGTGCCCATCATTGATGGGTACTTTAGATTACCCGACTCCGACCGACAATGTCCATTATATGATAGTTGTCCCCGATCGGCGTTGGGCTGAAATTTTTCAAATCTCATCGTTTCACACGACATACTTTCATGATCCATGGACTCTTCCTTCCCCATCCACTATGATGGAAGGGACAGATCACCACGGCATGGCCATGCCTTTGTCTGTGGAAGAAGTTGCATACTCGATCATTCAACGAGCTTCTATCGACCTCGATCTGACTCCAGCACAAGAGTTAGATCCGGTGCTTGAGTTTATTTGGGCTCAAGGTTCCCTTGCTGATACAGATTCTTTAGACTTAGTCCTGCCTTCAGACGAAGTGATTATTGAGGCAATTACTAGTCTGGACAGACCCTGGGATGATCTTCATCATAGATCTTACTTCCTCCCAGAGTTAAGATGAATTGAAGCAGAAGAATTCACTCTCACTATGAATGGAGATAAAGATTGTCCTATCAATCCTTTGGCAACGCATGTGGTTTATGTTGAAGGAAATATGGAAAAAATATCTGAAACAATACCTATTGACATCTCTAGAACCCCTGACATCGTGGAGAATATCTTCGTCAGATTGGACTGCTCCCTCAAGGATAATCAAATCTACACAAATTTATTTAAATAATTCCACAACGTGTTTGCCTGGTCTTATGAGGAAATTCTAGGCATAGACACAAGAATTGTCGAACATGAAATCATGACTTATCTTGATGTCAAGTCGATCTGGCAGAAACTTCATCCGATCAATCCTAGGAAAGCAGCAGCTATCAAGGCTGAAGTAGAGAAACTACTTAAAGATGGTTTCATATACCCTGTCCAATTGACTCAATGGGTGTCAAATCCCGTGCCCGTCAATAAAATCCAGGGTATGATTCGTGTATGCATGGACTTCCGTGATATGAACAAGGCCTGACCAAAAGATAATTTCCCCATGCCATTTATTGTGCAGATAGTCGATGAATGTGCAAGATTCAAGGCCTTTAATTTCATGAATGGTCTTTCGGGATACAAACCAAACCCGGAGACCAACACAAAACTTTTTTCATTTGTCCATGTGGCACATTCTCTTATCGTAAGATGCATTTTGGTCTGAAAAAGGTTGGAGCTACATTTCAGCGAGCCATGTCTTTTTATTTCCATGACCTCAAACACATAGTCGAGGCTTATCTCTATGATTTAGCGTTATGATCTCGCAAGAGAGATGATCATCCGGAACACCTCCGACTTATCATTGAATGGTGTCGCTACTACTGAATCTGCTTGAATCCAAACAAGTGTAGTTTTTGCATCACATCAGGTCTTCTGTTAGGTTTCATCATTTTGACAACAAGGATCATGGTCTATCCTATCAAGGTTGAGGCAATAGTTCAATTACCTCTCCTGTGCACCATACCTTAGCTTCAGAGTCTGTAGGGAAAAGTGAATTTTATAAGCATTTCATCGCAAACTATGTTTAGATCACAAAGGGTTTTATGCGTTTATTGAAGAAGGACGTTCCTTTTCATTGGGACGAAGCCACTCAACACTCTTTCACAGCATTGAAAAGTTCCCTCATATCAACCCCTCTGCTTTAGCGACCTAATTATAATAAAGATTTCTTATTGTACTTGGTCACTACGGAGTCGACCATTGGCATGCTCTTAGTTCAGGAGGATGATTTTCTCTCTGAATATGTGATTTATTACCTGAGCCGAGGCCTAGTTGGACCAGAACGCAATTATTCCCATATTGAAAAACTTGCGTTGGCAGTAGTCCATGATGTTCAACGGTTCCGTCATTACATTTTGTTTTGCAATACCACCGTCATTGTCGTCATCAACCCATTTCAATACGTATTGACACGATGATTCATCGGTGGAAAGATCAGTAGATGGATAGTTATCCTCCAGGAATTCGAATTGGAATTCGTTTCGGAAAAATCCAAAAAGTCGGTGGTCTTCGCAGAACTCATATCGAAACTTCTGGTCGAAACATGTGATGTTATACCCGACGAGTCACCTATCAAAGGAGACATGTTTTTGATCGTGTCTTTTGACCTCTAGTATGGAGATGTCCTTATCTATATCCAGACGTTGAAGTGTCCCGCATCTTCTTCTCGTGATGAGAGTCACCGTATATTCCATCACACTAAGAACTATCTCATACTCGAGGACACATTGTATCGTCGAGGTGTAGACTGCATCCTTCACCGATGTCTCACTCATGAAGAAGTGAAAATTGTGCTTAATGATTACCACACAGGATCATGTGGTGGTCATTTGTCTGGGTTGGAAACAACCCAAAACATTCTACGAGTCGGTTACTTATGGCCAACATTAATCAAATATTGTGTTGAATCGGTCAAGAAGTGCCACCCGTGTCAGATCTTCTCTCAGAAGATGAGGGCACATTCTGCTCCCATGTTTAATGTATTATCCTTGGTCCCTTCACTAATTGGGAGATTGATTACACTACATGCAACCCCCCTTCAGCAAGGGGGCACCGCTATATCATCGTAGCAGTAGACTACTTCACCAAGTGGGTGGAAGCTATGCCAACGTTCAAATATGATGGGGAGACAACAACTCTTTTTTTGTTCAACCAGATAGTAGAAAGGTTCGATGTCCTGAGAGAGATTGTCACTGACCATGGCAGTCAATTTTAGAACAAAATGATGACCAAGTTAACATCAAATCTTGTGTTGAGGAAGGAACATTCATCACCTTATTACCCCCAAGAGAATGGTTAGGTGGAAGTTGTAAATAAATCTCTTAAAACCATTCTACAACGAACAATCAATTTGGCCAAGTCAAATTGGCATTTGATGTTATATTCGACATTATGGGCTTACCGAACATATATTAAGACTGCAACCAGTTTCTCACCTTTTCAACTCGTTTACGGGCTGGAAGCAGTCTTTCCTATAAAATGCCAGATCCCATCATTAAAGTTAGAAGTACAATTATTTCCAGATACTTCACCACTTGAAGAAAGGTTACTATACCTCGAACAACTCAATGACCAGCGTCACGATGCGGCCTTGTCTAACGAGGCTCACAAACAAAAATTCAAGTGTCAGTATGATCGGTCTGTTCGTCCTCGAATTTTCTCTGAAGGAAACCTTGTCCTGGTCTATGACCAAGATAAGGACCCCCTGGGGGCAGGCAAGTTCAAACCCATGTGGTTTGGACCTTTCATCGTGAAAGAAGTACTACAGAAGGGTGTTTATCATCTGGTGGAATTTGAGGGAAATGTTTTGGCAGAGCCTGGAAATGGGCTCTACCTCAAGAAGTATTACTCATAGGTGGGTCACCTTGGGTGACTTTTTGTAACATATGTATAGTATTTGTACTATTATTTTTTGGTTTTTTGGTTTAATGGAAGTGTCATTTTTTGATGTCATCTTTTTCACTGTGGAATATGTCAAGTGAATCAGAGGTGTTTGTTGGATTCGCGGATGGTGCTAGCCGACACACTCGGAGGCTTACCTCTGCAGCTTGGGTGATTTTCACAGCTCAAGGCCAGTTTCTATCTTCAGGAGGTATATGTTTAGGCGACACCACAAACAATGTCGTTGAATACAACGCAGTTATTCAGTTACTTCGTGACACTTTGTCACTTGGTATCTCTCACCTCTGGGTCTATTTAGACGCTCAGCTGGTTGTGTCTCAATTAAATGGATTCTACCGTGTTCATGATCCTACCCTACACCAACGATTCCTTAGGGTACTTCTCTTAGAACAAAGCTTTGATTATATTACATATTTTCATGTTCCCAGGAGATTAAATCAAGTTACAGATACTCTAGCTAATCAAATATTTGATTGGCATATTTCACACATATAAGAAAGACACACACATGCACATGTAAATACATTTGTAAAGTAGATGTAATCCATAAGACATAAAAAGACATAAAAAACCATATATAATATCAAAAATATCAGAGTACATGGGTGAACGCAAGCGCCTCAAAAATACGTCCAGTAAAGAGTCACGGGGCTTATGCCCTCAAAAATATACAAATAGTGCCCTCGACATGTAAGTAGTCCAATATAACTAAGGACGAGGCCTATTGGCCCTATTATAATGATCAACGACATTTTCCAAATGTCGAAAAATCCAGACCCACGTCCGTGGTGCCCCCACTACATGAGGCTGAAGAGATGGCGACAGATCCTCGATCTCTTCCATGGGGACTATACAAGTGAGCGAGGTAAAGTTTCACTCTACCCGTCTCAATACTCTCTCAACCTCTCTAGCTGGAGGTCCCCCTGCTGCTACTGGTCCACCAACTACAATTGGTCCTACCTATGGTCAAGGACATCACTTATTCCTCGTAAAGTCCATTGGACACACTGGCCCCACATCTGCACATAACACATACTTAATTGTCAGATACTCTGGTATATACAAAAAATGATATATATAAAAAACATAAAAATTAAATAAATTTGAAAAAGAAATAAAAAACAAAGCATGCCTAATTCTCCTCGTACCACTCCGGGAGGTACACCCATGTCAGGGTCCCTGGAAAAGTCAATTTTGACATAAGGATAGTCCTCTATCACCGTAATTTATTGAGACCACCAATCGAAAAACTTGTCATCGAAGGCATCAATAGTCCTGCCTCCCCCCTGTCGCGGAAACAATACCGCCCATCTGTTTACTGCTGGAGAAGAGGCTATATGCCCTCGTATTGTCTCCCTCGAGCTAAGACTTGGTACTCTCTCGAAGAAGAAAGCACAAAGAATAGTTACTCAAACCCAAAGTTCCTTTGCCTCCACATGTGACACTCTGTAAGCTACCTCTTCATGCATTCTAGTAAAGTGGTACTCCAGTCAAAAACTTGTGCATTTAAGCACTGAACTGCACAATTCATGTGCGCACGGGAAGCCTGATGCAAAGCTGGGGATCCTGTAATCCGCCCAATAAGAAAAACTATCACTTTTAGTGATAGGTCTGAGATCTTGTTTATTGGCACCTGAGTGCCCATCTAATCTATACCATATTCAAAATGGAGTCCAATCAACTCTGCTATATTCTGTGACCCTGAGGGAAAAGTGCGAACATTGATTGGTTCCCCTCTCCTTGAGAGGCCAGTCAGAAAGTAAATATTCTCAGTCGGTGGAGTCAACGATTGTCCCTCAAGCATAAAGGACTCTGTGTCAGGATGCCAGTAATCAACTAAGGCGTTCAGTATCCTAGGTTGTGCCCGCATGAAAGGACACTAGAAGAAATTTAACAAACCACATTGTGCCAATGTGATAGTAGCAGCAGGGTCCTCATCGAACAAAAAATCAATATCCTCATGCTCCCTCTCCCTCCAGTGAACATACATCCTGCAATTGATAAGTCCAAGGGGGATTAGTCCTTGCATTCTTTAAAGTTTTCTTATCTTAGAGGGTACACGCAGGCTGTAATGCACACAATTGCGTCTGCACGTGTGCAATCTTTCCTCTCCACGTGGGATGTCATAAGATTGTCCACGTGTACGTAAGGCCGACCTTTTTAAAGGTCAACACCCCCTCAAAAAAAAATGCTTAAATAAAGTATTGAAATGCAAGGGGGGTTAGTGTGTACTTACTTGTTCCAAGCGGAAGTTCGTTTCGTCCAATGAAGCTCCCAGAATCAATTCTTTTCACAAAGGGGTATTTTTGGCTTTTAGTCAATTTCTCAATTTGCAATAGTGATAATGAGTTGCCAAGACTTTTTGGGCCACTTTTTGTCATTTTTTTTGGACCCTTGTGTCACTTTTTCTAAATTAAACATCATTTAGTATGGTTCAAGATTTTTCTATGGATTGTTATGATAAATGTTACTTTGGGTATTGAGAAGCTTTTCGGAGATTTGGGTCTTTTTAAAGGTCCTTTGGTAAAAAGTCATTTTTCCAACTTGTTGCATTTAAGTTAGGATTCCACCTCTACTTTCTGCATCTCGTTGTCTTTATCACTATTCCATAGGATCGATTCCACCAATTTGCGACACAGAACCATCATTGTTGCTTTAGAAGTGTCGTATTTTAGTGGTAGAGCCTACCTTAACATGGATGCCCTAGGTAGATCCTGGTTACATTTTGGTGTCCATGCCGTCACTAATGACTATAGGATCGAGAGTAATTATTAATTTATCCTGATTACAAGTTTTAGCATCATTTGCATGATGCATTGTCACTCTTGACCTCACCCTTGGGACTCCCAGAACATAACGGGTCTTCTTTTAAGCCCTTTTCAGACCCTCTAAAAATGAAAATATTGTCGAGCGATCTTATTGACCTTCACACTCGCTAAACTAAAATTTGAAGTCATGTTTGTCCGACGGTAGTTTACCCCTTTTTCGGTCTGGATGGTCAGCTGTACGAACAAAGGTATACTCTAGGAGTTTTGGTTCCCTAGAAGAGTATTCTTAGGTATGATTTTAACCCTTTTCTGAGCTTGAGAGAATAAATTTATGAAAAAGGAACCCCCACGGAGTCCATAGTTAAGCTCTTTTCAGACTCTCTAAAATTGAAAAGATCATCGAGTGACCTTATTGTTTCACACTCATTAAATTGGTCTAGAAGAACATTCCTAACAAAGTCCATAGTTAAGCGTTTTTCAGACTCTTTAAAAATGAAAAAATGGCCGAGTGATCTTGTCTTTATCACACTTGTTAAAATGGTTTTGAATAGACGTCTGGTCGGTGCTAGTTTACCCCTTTTTCAAGCCGACTAGACTATCTTTGATAAAGGTACCCCAATGGAGTCTCCTTTTACATTTTTTCAGACTCTCTAAATATGAAAAACCACCAAGCTTACCTTCTCTAGGATCGTTAAAATTAAATCGAAGGATGTTACCATTGTGTGTCTTATTAAATCGCATTTGCATGCCTGCGTATTTGGCCTAATGTTGGCTCCATGTTTCTCTCAACTGAACCATCTGAAGCATTCCTTATACGCAAGCCCTGTAGCACTTTTCCTCTGCGTCTTGACACCTTTGGCCCATGGAGGATTTTTCCCTAGTGTCCTTATCTGCATATGTCCCTTTTCCCTGAGCATCCATGTGTTTCGTGCACTTGGAACTAGTATGTTTGCGACACTTGATCCTCCTTTGTAACGTAGCATTATTTTATTCATTTTCAAGCTTTCTAAAATTATTGAAAAAGACAAAAAAATCAAATACACCCCAAAAAGAGGAAGGGAAAAGTATTTTCTTTTTATTGGCAGCACAATGAGTCGCCCTTAGACAAAGCACATCCTTTTGTTTGTTCATCAAGCCTTGGGATTTAAAGTGACCTTAGGAAGTTGTTCCTGCTACATAGAGTTGTGTCCTCCTCCATTTGGTTATTCTTCCAAACATATGGAGAGTTTGCGGTGCCTCCTGCATCTTGAACTTATGTCAAAATATCATGCTGCCTGAGTCTCATATTTTGTCATGCTATTGTCCAAGGGAAGTTATTACCAATATTGAATCATCCCCCTCTGTAGATTGTCTCTTACCCTCATGCCTGGTCATCCTGAAATCCCAATCAAGTCTTTGTTCGAAATCCATGAAGCCCTCAACCTGATCATCAAAATCCTCTAGTCCGTTCTTAACAAGCCGTCGAAGACCTCTAGGTAGTGAAGTTGTACACTAATATTACACTCCTACCCGATTTGTGAAGATTTTGAAGTTGTTTCTTGAGCTCTGAAGGCCTCATCTCTAGCCATCAGGCCTTATTTGCTTCTTGAAGATGGACACTATGCATGTATATATTTTTGATTTCGAGATATAGATCCGATGTGTATTTCTCGTGGCTACACTTTATATAGTTATATGACATGGATCTATAGTGTATTTGATTGGTAGCCATGATCTTATTTCATTTCGAGCATGGGTATGCCCACCTCGGTGAGACAATTGTTATTTTGCAGATGGCACCTCCCAAATTCTGGTTCCTGGGCTCACTTATTTGGTATGTTGGTGAAGATTGATAATGCACTTCGGCCATCAGATGCTCTTCTGACCTCATACATTAGGGGGCATCTGTTATAACCCTAAATTGCACCAAACATGCTTACCTGGCATCAAGCCATCTCATTTTCCTTCTCTGCCAAGCCACTACTGAACAAATTCTTAAAAAACACTATTTTTGAAGGCATACGCACCCTACTCCACTATTGCACGCGTGTGTATGCTGGCTGACCCACTACAGCCTGCCTATACCTAAAAAGCACAAAAAATGGAAAGTTGCAGACGAAACACACAGTTTTGGGTAAGTTAACTAAACCATTTGACCGCCCATAGTTGGTCACTCGACCAAATACCTAGCCCTTTCTAGCCTATAAAAGAAGGGGTAGGGGTCCCATTTGAGAGGAGGAAAATCATAGAAAAGAAACTATACTCAATTTAGCATTCCCCTTGCCCACACCTTTTGCAACTATTGTGTGAAGAGAATCATATACAGAAGTAGTTGGAGCACATTTGAAGAGGATCCCAAGACCATATTCGAGGAGCAGTGGCCAATCTCACCATTGTAAGGTTACTCTTGTGAGATTAATAAAAGAAGTACGTTTCCCGTCCCGCCAGATGAGATTGTCAATATTTAAATTTGATTATATTTTGATAGAATCTCTAACCCATTAGTTTATAGATTATATGCATGTGGATTTCTTTGTTTGTCTTTTATGAATGCAGGTCAGCATTGGGAGGAGATTTGTAGTCAAGGAGAGACCAAGCGTTAAAGGGATCGACATCAAACACAGAAACTAAGGTACAATAACTGGATCTCTTTAACCTTGTATTTGCATATGAATAATGGGGTTTATGATTGGGATGTTGGTAAAAAGTAAGAGACTTTAGGTCATTTCTACGTGCATGATAAAACCCTTAATGCTAGTCCGTAGGAGGGATTTCCCACCCACAACAATGACAAACCTAGTTGTTCGGTCTACAAATTGATAAAAACCTCCATTTTTGTGAATACCTCTCGATATATTTGTCTTTGACGTTATTTTTCTATAGGATAAACAATTCATTTTCTCACGAAACTAAAAACATAATAGAGTCAGCTATGCATATTCCAAATATAAAAATAAAAATAAAAAATTAATATTGTTTACTATTTTTAATCTATTTTAATATTCACATATATCAAAATCCTATAATACATACCTCTCTTATTTCTGCTATAATTTTTTGTCAGCTTAACCATTTCTTTAATGAGTTATATGCGACACTAGAGGAGATATATATCTACGATCTAAAAAAAGAAAATTGTTTTGATCATGTTAAGGCCCTTTTAGCCTGCAAACAAAAGACGTTGTAATTTCAGGGATATGTTGACTTTGATTATTTTTTAAAAATATAAAATTAATATTATAAATTTCAAAAAAATACACCACATAAGAAAAATGGGTTCTCTACAAGTATATAAGTTTTTGGAATGAAATTTCAGTGTTAAGGTACTCGACACCTACACGAACAAAAACATATACCTTATATTTTGTTGGAAAAATAACATACCAATGTTAGAAAAAATAAAATTTGACATGGTTATTCACAATTTCTATGAATAAAATTTGTATATTCAGAAAGAAAATTCAATTTCCTAGATTTCATCTTCTTACACCATACTCAAATTCATTGTAAAAGTACCTTGAATCATCCCTCTCGGTTAATAGATTATTTTTTTTCCAGGTTTGCATTGCCAGTAACACATCATGAGAGACCATCATTAGTTTTCACTCACCCATAGAAGATATAATCTTTTGCACCTAGTAGATTTTCTTTGTTGTGCCTGCATCAGGCCTGGAGGCCCCCCTTGTTGTAGCATTCCAGATATAGAATAATATGCATAACATAAATATTTTAGAATAGAAATGGAAGAGAAACAATGATATAACCATAGAAATACCAGAATAACACCAGAAAAAGCACCTTGATTAATGATATCTATTGGGCCCAAGATATAATAAATTTATGATAGTTATTAGACACTTTTTGTCGAATCTACATATGTGTTTTTCACGTTTTGAAGTAGCTTTTTGAAGGATTTTATGCTAAAACGGTATGATCGACACTAGGTGTGTATGATTCATGTTTAATGATTATATTGAGTATAATTCATCATGTTTTTATACTTCCAAGGATCTGCTTCACATTTTTTGGTGTTACAGGGCAAAAATGCACCATGTTTCTACTTCCGGCACTCAGTCTAGCACTCCTTCAAGCACTCATTTCGGTACCCAATCTAGCACTCTATCCAGCACTGTGTATTGCACAAAAACGAAGGGCAACTTGGCGGTTATGGTATTGGTAGCTAGTGATGGGAGAATTGGGAATGTGGGTTTTGTTCATGCTTGCTCCCTCCAACTACTGAAATTTCGACAACTCATTTTTAATTGTTCAAGTGGGCGATTATTTGCTCCCTCTGTTTCAACAGTTAGGGCATCATTTAATGAAAATTGTTGAATTTAGAAGTGGTTCGACCCTCCTGTGGTCGACCACTTGGTCTATAAACATTATAAATACCATTGTGGTGGTCAAATAGTTGTTAAGCAGTAGAAACATCAGTGTGATAGATAGAAATATGATTTTACTCTGTTTTGCTATTTTATATTGCCATATTATACAAGAACTGTGTTTTTGAGTTTTCATGGTGAATTTGAATTGTTGAGTTCATGGTGTGGTTTTAGAAAGTGACCACGACTTGTTGGGGGGCCCACCAACAGTCTAGTAACTATTCTTTGTGTTTTTTATGCATTTCATAGTTTAGTTGTTCTCTTTATTTCCTGTACATGCATTTTTCATTGTGTTAATTAGTTTGTTGTTGTAGTGTAATTGCTTTGATTCTCTTTTGCAGGTTAGTATGATGGATTGTGTTAGCATGCATTAATCTTGTAGTTAGGAATGGATTTGCAAATCCCTAGACTAACCCTGGGTGTAGTTAGATATTAGATTATGTTTTTATTTATGATTTTAGAATCAAGTTTAAAACAGATTTTTAAATAGGATAGAACAGAGTTTTAATTTGGGTTTTCTTTGACAAGAATTTTGTGGATGGATAGAGTTAATTTCAGTTTTTAATGATAGTTTATTTATTTTTGTTTTATATAGATCTTGCTTACTTAGTTGTTGGCTAATACATTTGGTAGTTTACTTTTTATTGTCATGTCTTAATTTTTGTTCTTAAGCATTTTCTTATTACAGTTTGAATTGTTAGAATAAATATAGCATAGTTTTCATTTTATGTAATTTCCTTTCTAGAATTAAATTGCAATTATATTTCTTAGTTAATGGTTGAATCTAGTTTTTCTTAAATAGTATAGAAGTAAAATGATGATCTCGTTATATTGTTGATGGTTAATAAATATGCAAGGTAATTGACGATTGTTCTTGTCATGGATAAATTCTCATTGGATTGTTTAATCCATACCTTTCACTTTGCTATTGAGATCGGTGTTGAGCTTATACCGCTTGAATTGTCCTTCATTGTCAAGTGCCATCGAGATATCATCCGACACCGAAGACATTCATACAACCACCAACATTATATTTGAATTGTCATAGGTTAAAAGATAGTTTTCCTGTTTTCATAGGTTAAAGGATAGTTTTTTTTCTTTCATAGGTTAAAAGAATAGTTTCTTGTTTTCATAGATCAGAAAAGATAGTTTCTTGCTTTTGTAGACCGAAAGAGATAATTTCTTGCTTTCATAGTTTCAAAAGATAGTTTAAATGTTGTTGTAGGAAAGATAGTCTTTGCTTTGATAGACTAGATAATAGTTTGCTTATCATAGGTTCAAGATTAGTTGCTAGTTCTTCTTGATTTCAATTAAATAGATTTCCTTTCATGAATTAGAAATAGTTTTGAATTAAGAATTTATTGCACTTGCCTCTTAGGCTAGATAGTTGTTCAATGAGAAGTTTTAATTTGATTGCTTAAAATAGTTAGTTGTCTATTTTCTTTAGCAGGTTAGTTAGTTGTCTTTGCTTACTTGTCTATTGCTTTCGTAGGTTAGATAGTTGTCTTTGCTTACTTGTTTACTTTCTTTAGTAGGTTAGTTAGGTGTCTTTTCTTGTTTGTTTATTTATTTTCTTTCATAGGATAGTTACTCATTGAATATAGGTTGGAAAGTTAAACAAGTTTTCTTTTGTCATTTGTTTATTAGGCTTAAATAGTTTC
This sequence comes from Picea sitchensis, assembly GCA_010110895.2. Taxonomy (NCBI): domain Eukaryota; kingdom Viridiplantae; phylum Streptophyta; class Pinopsida; order Pinales; family Pinaceae; genus Picea; species Picea sitchensis. Next base: position 20,139 of record SNQJ01S0042557.1, read on the forward strand.
TTTTGCTTATTGTTATGAACTAGTTTGCTTCAAGTAGGGTTTTTACTTGTTTTCTTAGAACTATCCATCGATCCTTGGCCCAAAAGTACTTAGGTCACCTAGTTTCAAGTTGCTTAGTAGGGTTTTCTCATTAGATAGTTTTTCTTGAGTAGATTAGCCTTAGATAGCTTCCTTCATTAGTTAGACTATACTCCTACCAGCCCTTCTACCTTTGGCATATATTTTTATACAACTCTAAGTTTACTTACCCCAAGTTGACAATTTAATTGAGGGTTTTTATTGTGTTTTTAGTGTTGGGTATGTGTTATATTCTTTGCATGTGTGTGTGTGTGGGTACGTCAGATACAACAAATGCGTCTGATGATCCCTTGGATGTGTGTGTGTCTGGGTGAGTCAGATACGACAACTGCATTATATTCTTTGCATGTGTGTGTGTGTGTGTGTGTGCGGGTGCGGATTTTGTTATTTTTAGCGGATTTGTAAATTAATCCTGGATTAAGGGATTAGAGTTTTGGTATCTACGGAATACCTAAAAACATTGTATATATTGTATGGAGAATGGTGAAATTCGATATAATGAAAATAAGAAAGGTATTCCCAGTTGAGGGTTTCTGGTATAAAATCTTTGTGTACTATGTGTATGAGCCATTGAGTAATTTCTGTATTTCTTAAGAATCTATATGCATTGCTTTACTTCACAGGTTTAAAACTTACATGTGGTATCAGAGCTTGTTTTTGGCTTCAGAGGGACGCCTTTGTTACTGAGAGTTTGGCTTGGTCTTAATAGATCAAGTTTATCTTGTGTTTGTGATAAACTTGGGTTTAGTGGGAGCTTTTGCAGTGGATATTCGAGTAAAGAAAGAGGAATGGCAAGCTCATCTAGAATCGAGATAGATAAGTTCAACGGTAAAAACTTTGAGCTATGGAAGCTCAATATGGAGGTCCTTCTTGTAGACAAAGAACAATGGATCGCTGTGGATCCTGGTACACAGGTTACTGGTACACCATCTACAAGAACACAGGCTACTGGTACACAACCTACCAGTACACAAACTACTAGTACACCAGTTACTAGTATGTCAAAGGAAGATTGGGACAAGTTGGATAGAAGAGAAAGGAGTACTATTCGACTCTGCCTGGCAGATTCGGTGTTGTTGAATGTCTCAGGAGAATCTACAACCAAGGAACTATGGGATAAGTTAGGGAATTTGTATCAATCAAAGTTCCTGGTAAACAAGTTGTTTCTTTGAAAGAAGTTGTATCATCTTAGGATGGAAGATGGAGATTCTGTGACAGAACATCTAAATGCCTTTAATAATCTGGTAAGTCAACTTGGATCTATTAATATTACGATTGCAGAAGAAGATAAGTGTATTAATTTGTTATGTTCTTTGCTAGACTCTTGGGATAATCTAGTTGTAGCAATAGGTAGTACCACTCAATCTACATTGAAGTATGAGGATGTAGTTGCATCCTTGTTATCTGAAGAGATGAGGTGAAAAAAGCATGGATGGTCACATCATAGATGATTTATTTGTAAGAGAGAAGTACCCAATATAGGAACCCTAGTAAGCCTTAGGGATGGAGATCTAAATCTGAGGTAGATCTAAGTCTCCTAGGAATATTTGAGGAAATGTTGGAAGTGTTGTAAAATAGGGCATTATAAGAAGATTGCAAGTCTAAGAAGTTGAAAAACCAAAGGGATCTAGTAGTACCTCTTCCACGGAGGTGAAACCTCGAAGAAAGGAGGTGATGTTTACCTAGAATCTACAAGTATACATGTAGACCATGGTGTATGGTTGATGGAATCAGATGCGTCATACCATATGAATCCTAACAGGGAGTGGTTCTTTAATATGAAAAATATGATGGTGGATGTGTATTCCTAGGAGATGAAGCTTCGACAACAAAAATATTGGGACGTGGAAGGTTTAAGTTTTTGCTAAATGATGGAGGGATTAGAACTCTTCTTGGGGTTCTACATCCCAAAATAGCGAGGAGCCTAATATCTGTAAGCAAGGATTGAAGGTGATGGAGGAGTGAAAATTGTATTTGAAAGAACACTTGCAAGATGAATGTTTTAAGGAGCAATGGTGTTGATGAGGGGAGTTAAGTTTGGAACTTCGTACACCAAGTTGAGAACATACTAATGGGTGTAGCAGTTATGTTGTCTTGGTGAAAAATGAAGGAGACAGGGCAATCATCTCCCTGAAAATAAGACCATGTTCTGGCATCAAAGGCTGGGGCATATTGGAAAAGGGCCTTCGAACACTACAGGTTAAAAGATCGATTGAAGGTATGTCTAATTTCCTCTGGATTTTGATTTCTGTGAAATTGCATATATAGTAAACAAAATTGAGTAAGATTCCCATCTAGTGCAACGAGGGAAGAGGGAATTTTACATTTTGTACATAGTTATGTGTTTGGACCTTTTCCTGTTCTATCCCTAGGTAAATGTGTGTATTATGTTTCATTCATAGATGATTTTCAAAGGAACACATGGATTTATTTTCTTAGAAATAAATGGGGTATTGATCAATTTAAAGAGTTTAAAGAACTCGTAGAAAATCAGACAGAGAAAAAAAAGTTATTGAGAAACTGAGATAATGGTGGAGAGTTATGCGGTAATGAATTGAAGAATTTTGTAAGATGTGTGTGGTATAGCAAGGCATAAGACTACTCATTACAATCCCTACGATTAGAATGGAGTTGCGGAAAGGTGGAGCGGGACAACGATGGAAAAACAAGGAGCATGCTCAGTGTGGTGCAGTTGGACAAGAATTTTGGGAAGAAATTGAAGTCTGACATGTGTTACACGGAGTGGCTCGATCCACCTTCATGTTGGATGATACAACAACTCCACCACGAGGTATGAGTGCAGAAGAAACCCTCTCTTCAACATCTTAGAGTATTTTGTTGTGATGCTTATGTACACATGTTCCAAAGGAAAAAGGAGTAAGATGGATAATAAAGCTGAAAAGTATTATATCTTTATTGGTTATAAAGATGGTGTGAAGGTTATAAGCTTTGGAACCAAGAAACCAAGAAAATTGTTTACATTGAGGTGTTGTTTTGAGGAGAGGTAGATGTGTCGAAGCGAGGGAATTCCCACCCATGCAAGATGAACTTTGAGAGAAATAGAGCTTGAGTTGGATGATGCAAAATCTGAATCATCGAAGAAGAAGAGTAGAGGAAGCGGAAGAAGAACCTCATACCCGGTGTTGAGGATCGTTGAGAGATAGGAAGTAACCAAAAGTTATGAATCACGATTTTTTGTTTAATTTTTGCTTTATCTATGCGATGATGATCCCCGAGCTGTCGACGATGAATTCAAAGGATAGTAGAAAACTCACGGAAGAAGGCCATGGTTGAAGAAATGGATGCCTTCGATACAAGAATGAGGCATAGGATATAGTTGAGCTTCCGGCTAGAAGAAAATCGGTTGGTAAAAAGATAGTTTAAAGAAGTTTAATGCACAAGGTAAAGTGGAGAAATACCTGGCTTCGGTTATTATGAGTTATTCGGTGTTATCAGCGAAATTTCGTCATACCCGGGGCCGACAAAGAACTCGCATCATCAACCTGAAAAATAGTGTTCAGCAGCTGGGATTAACTCTGACACAACAAAGGGTCCAAAACTATACAAAATGGCCAAAAATTAAAAGCATGATGCATCCCTCACGACAGCATGTATCAACATCTTAGGTATTTTGATATCTTGTGACGTGAAGTGCAAAACATTGTATACCTTAGTGCATTTATGGTAGTCGGCCTCCCAACCACTAATGGATCGGCTCCCAAATTAGGTTGGCATCAAGTGAGGCTTTCAATCTGGCGTTGGAATTTTTGGTCAAAGACCTAATTGTGCCCTAAAAGAGCCCCTTTTCACGTTGAAAGAGGTTGCATAATAACCAATGCTTGGCTATAAAAATCAATGAATGACCACCATTTTCTCAAAAGGAATTCTTTGTATTGTTATGCTCTTGAGATTGCTAGAGACCTCTTCTTTGGTAATACATATTGTAAGCTGCATTTCATAGCTTCACCCTCATTGAATAAGCTTGGGTTCTTTCATCCACATTTCATCTGCTCTTGCATGGGAGAATATACCGTCGGTTGAGGGCCTCGAAAAGGCCTTCCATTGGAGGAAGGGACTAAAGTCCTCTTTCTCCATTGTGTATCTTTGGATTTCATCTATCGGAGACCCGGCTAATACATTGGTGATATTGGTCCATTGTTATTTGTTTTATTTTTTTATTTCCATGCTCATGTTTTATTTAGTTTTTGTTTAATTCTTGTTAATAGCAGTTGTTTTCTTTCTAACCTTTACATTACGGTATCATGACTAAGCCCGAGCCCAACTAGGCATGTAAGCACTCACTTTTGCTCACACATCGACAAAAAAAGAGTGCAAACAGATTAGCGACATCTCTTGGGGACAAGGTATAAATTCCTCCCTTGTTTGGGCTTCATTTGCTCCTTTTGATTTCAACGACTTAGGAGTTCAAAAAGCCGTACTCAGTAGGCGATTAGCGGGTAATTCATGATTGAGGAGAAGTAATCAATTTTTTCCCGGACTTTTGGCGTGAAGGCGGCGTGAATACGATACCCACGGTAGCGTGTCTTGCAACAAGCATACCGTTTCTCTTCAGTTTTAGATGCAGCGAACATAGAATAATACTCTGTCCACAGTGACCAGCATTTATTAAAACTTGCATTGTAGAAAAGCACGATGTTGTTGGGAAACTCACTTCCGGTTAAGATGATAATGTGCTAGCTCACGAATCGCACTAACTTAGCCCCTCAACTTATAAAGGGACCATCTAGCAAACCTAGACACATGGATAAAATTCATTTGTCCTTTATTTTGCTTGCTTTGGTTCTCCTAGTTAAAACATCAATCTTAAAAGCACGAAACTCACATTTTAGGGACTAAGTCAAAAGTACTTGTCGAAGTATGCTCTTGGGACATTTAATGGCAGTCTGAAGTCGAGAAAAGTTGAGAAATTGATCCTCACCTCCCTTAAACAAAATTTCAAACAAAATTTGGGGAGGGACAAAGGCTCTTTTGAGACCCCTCTTAGTTTCATTTTGTCAAAACACATTCTTGTAAAGGGTCAATACATGCCCACATGTCAACAAAGCTAGAATAGTGTTTGAATTTTACTTTCTTATATCAAGAAAACTAGGAGAGTTAAAAGCTTGTAACTGGCCCACACATGCCCACATTTTTCAAATCTAGGACTAGTTTCATTACTCTTTTGAATTAACTCACACATGGGAGATAAAGGATAGTAGCGGACCACAATGTCCACATGTTATTTAGTTCTTAGGGCTTTAAAATTCATGAGTTGTACCAATGCCATCTAGTTGATTTAGGTAATCAAAACTCTTGTAAGGACCAAGAGATGTCCACATGATGCAAGGTGATATCTAACAACTAAAATTTGGTACAATTTTCACTCCTAAAAGTCACTTATTACTCACATAGCCTCATCTACGGCGTGGTGGTCTAGAGTAGGTTTCCTCAAAGGGATTCTGAAAACACCCCATCTTTTCTTGATTAAGACTATCCACTCCCACTCTTAATCAGCGAGGTTGGTTTCACTTTGAAGCCTCACAAAACACTTCATTTAAAATCTTACAAAGCAACTCACTAAGTTGCCGCCACGGAGGGTGCCAAAGAAGATTTTAGTCACAGAGTAGGATTCCCAGGGGTAGGTATCCAAATAACCCCGTCATCCAGTTCTCACAATTTCAAACATAGAAGTTGACAAATAGGGGCTTTCAAATCCTCCAAGTCAAACGTTCCAATCACCATAAGGCAAAGAGATACCGTGGGGTGAAGGCGAGTGGGAGTTGTTCTATCGTCCCCAACCCAGAGGCACCTCTTGGGCGGGGATCCAGCCCGTGACCCATTTCTTAGGCGAAAAATCTAAATGCCACGCTTGGGTAAGGGTACTAGTGACCAATTGTAGGAAATCTACCCGGGTGGCGAGTGTGGGCTGCAATGGCACCTTGATTGAATTACACTGTGTACATGGCTGTGGGAGGTATGCGCCGACTCTTCGGGGATGTGCACCCTCTGCCCCTCATTACTCTTGATTTATTTCATTTCTTCACTAGTGTCTCTTATGGTAGCTTCAGACCCCACTATTGAGGCTTTTGGAAGATCGGTGCTATTTGAGAGGAAGGGGCGTTACGTCTTAAAGGACGAGCATTTGCTTTCTTTTGATTCCCCCGTGGACAAAAACCCTCTTACCCATATATATGTTGCTTACTCGCTTATGTATGATGCACTGTCGATTACAATTTGTTTTGGTACATATATTGTGTAGACACTTTGCAAAAAACTCTTGGTTCTATATTTCTCTCACCACTTGTTGCACACATTCACACAATTGGCCCGACATCATAGGGGAACCAAAAAAAAACCCCGTCGTTCACGACACTTACAAAATCTTCCTCCTATCTTAGGAGCAGTATCTAGTCGTACTCGCTCACACACTCCCGTGAGTGCCACCATATTAGGATCAACCTTGCTTGGTTCTACCTTACTTGGGTCCACTTCCAAGGACATCCATCCTCTATCTCTCCTTTACCATGACGGAAGACCCACTTCCTCTCAGGAGGGAGCACCAACCACCTAGTCCCCATCAAGGATGGGGTTCACAACACATAGCTGGGAACAACCCTCCCACCCCCATTACAGATGCCGTACTTGGCATCTCTCAACATCCGGGATCTCACCAATGTGATCCTATATTGCATGATGCCACATGGCGTGCAATGCCCGGTAAACTTCCCTCGGACACACCAGAAGTTTGGAAGGAAAGGCGAGAGGCGACCACGCCAATCATGTCTTGTTAATAGCATCGCCTGGAAGATGCAGCCGATTCGTCTTTTTCCGCCTTACACTCGCGGCCCGCCACCAGGTATGTTGAAGAAAGTGCAGGTCCCACCACGACCTTTGATCATTAGCCCGTAAGCCTTCTTGTTGTTTTCCAATTACCAATCCGGACCGATAATGTTCTCCTGAACTCTTGTCCAATTTAAAGCGGTCCTCGACCCGCCACATTGCTGACCACATTCGCGGAGTGAAATTGAAACGGCGTGGTTTGTGTAAAGAAGAAACCCGCCGAAGCAACAATGCCAGCTGGTTTCTTAGGTCCATATTAAACCCTCCTTGGAAGAGATGTAAACTTCCACCTTCCCCTCAATCTGAAGAAGAATCCATCGATGGGCCAACAATATGACCTCATCTACATGCAGTCGGGATACTTATATACGGTACTACCTGATGCCTTGAGACCCGTACCATTTGGCCATGATAAACCTGGGATGTCTCATTCGGTAGACGGACTCATTGGTGCTACCAGCGTCATAGTCCACAACCCGACAATAGATGTATGGGACTAATACCCACCACCGGTAATACCCTACCCCATGATATCAGCACCTTTGTTTCTACCCTCCACCCATTGGTGAACCACCACCGGGCTTGTACATCCACCTATTCCAAACACAGGTGTTCCCCCCTCCACATCACCTTATGAATTTAATGAAACCGTCTATGTATACGAGCAGCGCCACCACAAGAATCCATGTTTTCCGTTTCCGGACCCCACAGCCTGTGACCACATCCCAATGCGAGTTGAATTTTGTTCAACCTTAACAAGTAGGTGCAATTTTGAACAATTAAACCTGACCAACCACGCAACCATCCGAACAATACTTGGGGAAGGATGGAAATGGAACAATAACAACCCCAATCGAGGCGGGAATCAACCACCACAAAACCAATAGCGGGGGCAGCCGATCAGAACCAAAGCCCAGAATAATGTAACAAGCATGGGGCCGAGATACGGTTAAAACCATTCACCCTTGGCTCTTTATTGGAGTGTCGCGGTCGTGCCACCACGGTGCCCCAAATTCGCGGAAGTTCAAGGGTTAAAAGGGCTGGAGCATTCCCCTTCAGTATAGCCTACCCCACAGTGAGGGCACAACAACAATATGTAACAACCTCCGTGATGTGCAAAATCCTATTTCACATCAGGGTGCCATAAACACGCAACAGGAGGTACACCACCCCCACCCCAAATGGGACAATATCCCTACCAATCCCAACAATCTACTTGAGCGAACGATTCTCCTCACGGTGAGGAAAATTCTTGCAAACCATTAATCGTCGGTATCTAATGTTGAGTCTCTCCCATCTCGAAACAAACCCACCATAGGGACCTTGGATTGATGATCCTCATACGCGAACCGCCATTATGCATCCCTCACATCCTGTTCTTGAGGAATGTTCGCAATCCTCGGGGACTGGGGCGGCTGTAACTTCGGTGGTAGATGACCTAGCACAATCCACGGCTGCCATGACAGTTTTGGAAGTCCTCCAAACACGCCCAACCTGGCGAAATCACTACTTTCATCATGGGGGCAACCGACCACAACGGATACTCAACTCGTACCTTGACCGACAACTTGAACCGATCTTCCGCGGTCAGCTATTCAAGTCCCTGTCAAAATACGGAACATCGCAGTCCATCGATGCATTATCGATGAAGGGGAATCATGCATCATGTCCAAAGCGATTATGGCAGAAACTAGGTTCCACAGAACTCTTACCCTCATACATCGCATTCGCGAACCCTCTGATGAGGAAGATCATCTCCTGAAGGGCTCCTACATAATGTCCCCGTTGAACTTGGAGACAAAACCATTCTCATTGACATTAAATTCTATTATGTTTATTTTTATCTACAACTAACGCTGCTTTTGATCTTGAGGTGGAACAAATGGATGTGAACAAAACATTCCTGTGGGTTGGAAGAAGAAATCTGCATGAAAGCCGTGACTTTGTGGTGAAGGGAAAGAAGAGCTGGTTTGTGAAAGCTAAAGAGATCACTATGAAGTGCGGAAGCAATCACCTGGGATAATGCAAAGTTTGACACATACATCCTTGGATTGGGATTTGTAAGTCAAGGTTGATCTTTGTGTATTCAAGTAGGTTGGTAATCACTTCATTTATGTAGTGTTGTATGTTGATGACATATTGTTGGTAGGAAATAACATGGATGTTATCAAGGAGGTGAAATCATCTATCCTCAAATTTGACATGGAAGGAGATCGATGTTGCTAACTTCATTCACGAGATGGATATTAAAGAGATCATGGAAATAGGAAACTTTGGTTGAATCGAAGAAAATATGTTAAGCGATATTGTAGATGTTTAATATGTAGGAATGTAAAGCAGTCAAGGTTCCTATTCCTATAGGTGTAAAGTTATCTGAGGATCGATCTCCCAGACACAGGAAGAAGAAGGACATGTCCCATGTTCCTTATGCGATCGGTTGAGTTTGATGTATGCAATGGTTTGGCTTCAATTGGACATTGCAATGGAGTCAGGAGTTTTGGTATGTCAAAACCGGAAGGAGAATTGAACCAACGATTGGTGTCTTTGTGGAACCTAGTTATGGATTTTTCTATCAAGGAAGACCATGATTGGATAAAGTGGTGGACATGCATGGATTTGTTGATGCGGTGAAATTTGGATCTAAGATCTACAAGTGGGTATGTGCTTAACCTATTTGGAGATCAATTAGTTGGATGAGAAAAAGATAGGTTGTAGAGGCACTCTCAACTCGTGGCTCCATGGCAACCAGTCATGCAAACAAGGAAGAAGCCAGCAGTTACAAAGATTGTGTTAGGGTATTGGGTTATTTATAACAAGCGATGAAGATTAAATTGTAAGCGGTCCAGTGCGATATTCACGGCAAAGAACCCAACTTATCATTGAAGACAAAGCATATTGATGTTGCCCAACTTATCATTCGAAGACAAAGCATATTGATGTTCAGTATCACTTTGTGAGAGACATGGTTGAGGAAAAGAAGGTGTTGCTAGAAAAGGTTGACACTTTGAAGAATGATGCAGATTCATTGACAAAGTATGTGAGCATAGAAATGTTCTCCTAGTGTAGAGTAACAATGGGCATTGCTGCCCTGGATTGTTGACTATATAATCCCCTGGACCCCTGAATGCAAAGAAAACAACAAGTGGGAGAATTTTGGGTATGTGTTATATTCTTTGCATGTGTGTGTGTGGGTGTGTCAGATACGACAACTGCATCTGACGATCCCTTGGATGTGTGTGTGTCTGGGTGTGTCAGATACGACAACTGCATTATATTATTTGCATGTGTGTGTGTGTGTGTGTGCGGGTGCAGATTTTGCTATTTTTAGCGGATTTGTAAATTAATCTCGGATTAAGGGATTAGAGTTTTGGTATCTATGGAATACCTAAAAATATTGTATATATTGTATGGAAAATGGTGAAATTCGATATAATGAAAATAAGAAAGGTTTTCCCAGTTGAGGGTTTCCGGTATAAAATCTTTGTGTACTATGTGTATGAGCCATTGATTCATTTCTGTATTGCTTAAGAATCTATATGCATTGCTTTACTTCATGGGTTTAAAACTTACATTTAGTGCATATATAGCATTCATCATTTTTGGCACCGTTATCGGGGAGTTGTCTCAAAGTAAGAAGTAGTTAGGAAATAAGTCATTCTTATACCTTAGCATTAGATTGGTGGCAGGAGAGCTTTAATAAGAGAGGTAAGAACCTTCACATCTACTATAGAAATTTCCCCCAAACCCAATGGCAGTTTTTGTTTTTGTTTTTGTTTACTTTCATGAATAGACCTAGAAACCAAATGGTAGCTTTTTCTTTTTGTTTTTTCTTTATTTAATGAATAGACCTAGAGATCCACAAGGTAGATACATTAAATCTAAATCAGACCTTTCAACCAAGGTTCCTTTCGACCTTTTTGGGGAAGGGATGTTCCACTTATAAAATCCGTAGACCGATACTGAAAAACAACAACTAGCTCAAATCAAAGAGATACAATAGTCTCTAATGAGACTAACACAGAGAGCACTATAAAACAAGAAATTGAAGCATCAATCATATTAGGACAGGAGGCAAGACCACTTGAGTCTTTCGTAGAACCAAATAATACAACCTTTTCTTTACACCACCATGAGGAGATCCTAAATTTGAAGATATCATAGACCCTGAACAAGTGAATCTTTTGTTTGGTAGTTCAGCCAATGCAATTATCTCTCAAAATGACACAGAAACTTTGGCACAAATAGTCTCAACCGGCTTGAGTAGAGTCCTATATGTCCAATCTGTAGGAAGACCTTTCCATCAAAGGGAAACCTTGTTTTCTTCAAAGATAAAACCACCTAGGTACTCTCTTTTTGGAAACCAAGCCAATATGGACGATCAGAAGGACAATAACAATGTAAGACATGGGGAGGAAGAAGAAACCGGAAACCAAACCGAAACTATCTTTGGGTTTCCAATTTTAGACACCACTCTAAATGTCAACATGAAGAATATTCCTCTCTCAGTACTGCCTACCTTTTATGGTAAAAAAAGTGAATATCCAGACACCTTCCTATTTGAATTTGACATCTTTTGCAGGAGCTACAACTATGTACAAGATGCCCATAAATTAAAACTCTTTCCTACCACCCTCAAAGAATATGCACTAATATGGTTCATGGGGTTGGGAGAATCTAGTATTAGGTCTTAGGAATCCATGAAAGACATCTTTCTTAAGAAGTACCAAGACTACTGCAAGACCAAAGAGTCTCATAATGACATCTTTAAAATCCAACAATTAGAAGATGATACCCTTGAATATTATATGAAAAGATTTGGTTATATCTCCCAGAAGTCAAAATACCATGACCTCCCAGAGGATGCAATTAGGGCTCTTTTACTTAAGGGAATTTCAGAAGAATATATAGAGATGCTTAACCTGATGGCATCAGGTGACATCTCCCATAAACCATTTGTTGAAATATGTGAAATGTGTAAAAATTACTCGAGTAGAGCCAAAACATGAAAGAATGTCCAGGACCCTTACAACAGAAACTTAAAACCAGTTAGTTCAGGTGGTATCACAAGAGCAGAGATAGGGAACCTTTTAGAGAAATTCAAGACAGATATCTTAAGAACAATAGGTTCCTAGTTGGACACCCTAAAAATAAAAAAGAAACAAGAGGAGGAAAATGTAGCAATGAGCATATATTGCCCAAGATGCAGGAGGAAGCATTCCTCAAGGGAATTCCCATTAGATAACATTTCAGTTTGTGGCTTCTCTACAAAAGACCATGTGACTCAAAAATGTCGATCATTACCCATTTTATTATCCATTTATAAGAGTGAAGATCCTGGGGAGTCTTCTTATGCACCTAGGAGGCCATGGCAGCCTAAGAATCAACCCACGTACCTGGATCTATAGTCTCAAGTTCCACCCTATTATCAACAACAACAACAACAATGGAACTCACCAGGTTGGCAAAAATGGTCTACTCAGTACCAATATCCTTACTTTCAAGGATGGAGAGGAGGAAATAACCAAGGAAACCCTCAAGCTCCACCTATCCCTATGTCCAACCATCATTATCCTCATTTCCCACCGAACACTCCATAGCTTCTACCAAGTTTTGTTCCACCACCTTTACCTCCTATTCCACAACAACAACCACTACAATATCAAAATACAAGCTCCCCAAGACCAACACTATTACTGACACAACCAGTGTTGAATCCCAATAATAATCCCCCTGAACCTATTCACAATGTTGAGATGCAGGCCTTCCCGACATATGTTATCACTCATGTTCCATTATAGGAAATTCAACTAAGATCGGGAAAAGTTCTAGAGAGGCAGAGACCTTCAGTAGTCATCTAGGAAGAAGAAGAAGAAGAAACCACCAAATAACCCATGGATGACACTAGGTGGGAATATGTTATTATCCCAAAGAATCAAGAACCCAAGCTTCCCTAAAATGAACCTTCACAAATTACGAAGGTCCCTCCTTATCCAAACCGATTGGTAATCGAGAAAGCTACCACCCGACCGGAATTTGACATTTTGAATGAATTGAAAAATATTTGTGTCAATGTTGTAGGAAAATCTGCCTGCGGACAAGTAGATCGACCTCTAAGGCTTGACCTTAACCCTAGACAGAAAAGTGCTTATCATGGAATCACCTCTAAGGCTTTGACCTTAACCCTAGATAGAAAAGTGCTTATCATGGACAATCAATTTCTCTTAATCTATTCAAGCCTAAATGTACAGGAAGGAAGAGTAACAGAAGTACTCCTCAACGGACGCTTTGTCCCCTGACGCCCGAAGCTGCGCTCTCCATTCTTTTCAAGGATAATCAGGACAACCAAGATACGTAATTCACTCTACTCTATTGATATTAGCTTGAAAAGGGATCTACTTTCCAACAACATATTCATGTAACATCACACAAACTAGGAAAGAAATGTTAAGCATGTCATATTATCGAGAATGATGATAGCAAAGCATCTTCTGCTAATCGATGCTAATGCTACAGCCTTCTGCCAGTCCTTCTGGTTTAACCCTTGTCCTACTGAAGATCCACAACTGGATGGCAGCACTGTGATCTGTGATTCTTTTCTCTAGTCAGACCGCAGTAGATTTCCCTCCAAGATCATAATTTTCACATACACATTTCTTCCTCCTACTTATGAGATCATAAGTTTTGATGCCTTCAATGTCTCTTTTTACTTATGAGATCATAAGTTTGCCATCACTCTTTATTTTGCACCCTTCACCATTAGAAAGCTTGTTTATATAGCCTTTGAGAGAGGTTTCCAACCACTTGAGATATCCTTGGGGAAGGTGGAGGCATTTTCTCCTTCGCCTGAGAGGACCTACTCTAGGGACTAGTTGGTTGGACTAGGACTAACTAACTCGGGCCTAAGAATGAAAAGATGCTTTCCCCATTCATCTCAACAGCCTTTAAACTCTTTTAATAGGTAAAGGCCTCCTCAAAAGGGCTATCGGGAGTGTTGTAGCCCTGTAGGGAGGCTTCTTAGGGGCTCTCAGCCCGGCAACGCCCTTCCAAAGGGCCTCAGGCTGGGCAACGCCCCTGATAGTGCAGGAGCTACCGGCCTCCAGATAGTGTAAGGGGAGCCAGCCTCTCCAAACCTGGGCTTTTGAGGTGCTTCGTGTGGCAAAAGGTTGTCGACCAGCAGACCGCTTCCTCCTTCAAACGAAGTCATGTGAGATGCTATGCGTCTCCTTAGTGTTTCCATTATCATGACAAGATGTCCTAACATCCCGTGAATTGTGAACAACTTGTGACACTTACAAAAGTTGTAAGGAACAGTTGATGCGACACTTACGACAATTGAGAGGGATAATGCGACACTCATCCAGCTAAGCAATTTTGACGTGTAACAGTCAATATTCCTCTGCTTCAAGCCATTAAAGACATTCCAATCTACAGTAGGGTAGTCAAAGAATTGTGTATCAAGAAGCCAGGTAGGAAGCAAAAGGACCCCCCTACAATACACTTGATAGGAGGAATTTCTGAATACATATCAGAGCAGCCAAAACTAGAAAAATATGGGAACCTAGGAAACCCCGTAGTGACCATAATCATTAATGAGGTATCCATTGGAAACACTTTCATAGACCTGGTGGTAGATATCAATGTTATGAATACTACTACCTTGGAACAATTACAGTTACAACCTCTTCTTCAACCTACCCCAACCATTTTGGAATTAGCAGATAAGACTAGGGATATACCTGAAGGAATTTTAGATGATGTCATGGTTACTTTAGCCTAATGGGAGTACCCCGTATATTTTCTTTTCATTCATTCAAAGGATCCTACCAAAGGCCATCCCATCATTTTGGGAAGACCTTGGCTAGCCACAGCCAATGCATTTATTGACTATAGAGAAGGAGAAATGACCATCTCGAATGGTATCTCTATCCAGAAGCTCACCATTTACCCTCCAACAACTTATTATGGAGAATCTATGGTGGCTTGAATGTCCATACGAGAATGAGGACTGGGAAGAACCTGTATTGCCAAGTGACCATGCATGGGCATTTCAAGAGCACACAACAGAAAATGTGCTAAACCAGTTTATTTCTACTATCACATGTGTGGATTTTCCACAGTCTTTTCCCCAATTTGAGTACATGTTTAAGGAAGAATTTCAAGAACAATTAGACCCATACATTTTGTCTTCGAAATATTTTATTGACGAGATAGATGAGTCTTCCATGTCTTACACTATGCCCTACGAGATTAGTCCAGGAAAATGTTTACATATAAACTATGGGCTAGATGCAGACCAACAGAAACAGTTAGAAGATATCCTTAAAGAACAATCATGATCATTTCCCTAGGAATACACTGACATGAAAGGTATACACCCCGACACATGCATCCATCACATAGATACCCAAGGGGAAGTAACACATGTTAGGAAACCCCAGAGAAGGATGAACCCAACACTTAAAGATATAGTCAAGGAGGAGATCCAAAATTTGTTAAATGCCGGATTCATTTATCCCATCTCCAAAAGTAAGTGGGTATCCCCGCTTGTAGTGGTTCCAAAGAAAGTGACCGGGAGATGGATAATTTGTGTTGATTTCTGGGAACTCAACAAAGCCACTCTGAAAGATTACTTTCCTTTCCCTTTCATTGACCAAGTTCTAGATACCTTGTTTGTAAAGAAGTATTTTTCCTTTCTAGATGGGTACAGTGGGTACAATCAGATTCTTATAGCACCCGAGGAACAACACAAGACTATATTTACTTGTCCTTGGGGCACATATGCCTATAGGGTCTTACCATTCGGATTGTGTAATGCTCCTACCACTTTTCAACGAGCAATATTAGGGATATTTGTCGATATTATTCATGATTGTGTGGAAGTCTACATGGATGAATTCACAGTCTATGGTAACACTTACCAGGAATCCTTAAACAACTTAGAAAAAGTCCTCATCAGATGTCAGGAAATGAACCTATCTCTAAGTCATGAAAAGTGAAAAATGTTGTTAACTAAAGGAGTGTTTCTAGGAAATCATGTTTCATATGAAGGGACAAAAGTCGATCCTTCAAATATTGAGGTCATCATCAGACTTCCAACCCCCAAGACTCAGAAAGAGATAATAATATTTCTTGGAAATGTTGGATATTACCGGCGGTTTATTGAAAATTTTACAAAGATTGTTGCACCTATGTTTGGATTATTGATCAAAGATGTTGATTTTGTTTGGACTGAGCAGTGTCAAACTGCCTTCGAAACCCTGAAAGCTAAGTTGTTTGTGGCACCAGTTCTTAGAGGGCCTAATTGGACTCTCCCATTTCATATATCCACTGATTCCTCTGACATCGCAATAGGAGGCGTATTAGGGAAGAAAGAGGACCAGTAGTCCTACGCCATTTATTTTGTGAGCAAGAACTTGTCCCCTATCGAGTTGAACTACACAGTCACCGAGAAGGAATTCTTGGCAGTTGTTCATGCTATTAACACGTTTCGTCATTACATTACAGGTTATGAAGTATTTTTACACACCGATCATTCTTCCATTAGATTCTTCATGAACAAACCTATAACTAATGACCGAGTGACTAGGTGGCTCATGTTATTTCAAGAATTTGATATCACTATGCTTGACTGACCTAGAAAGGATAATGTAGTAGATGACTTTATTTCCCGAATAAAAAATTAGGATGATGATATCCCTATAGATGATAGTTTCCCAGACGAGCACCTCTTTTCCCTTTCTATCAATACCCCATGGTTTGCAGATATGGAAAACTATCTAGCTACTTGGAAGTTACCATCTCATTTGTCACCTCATGAAAAGTGGAAAATTATTACACAGAGTACTAATTACTCTTGGGTTGGTCATGATATTTTTCACACAGCTCCTGATTTGATTATTTGTAGATGTGTCTAAGAGGATGAGGTACCTAAAATACTACGAAGTTGTCATGATAGACCACATGGTGTCCATTTTTCTGACAAACGTATAGCATATAAGGTGTTACATTCGAGTTACTATTGGCCTAGAATTTTCAAATATGTTGCTAAGTATGTGAGAAATTGTGATAGTTGCCAAAGGATAGGAAGACCTCGTCAGCTAACGAAATGCCTTTGCATTCCAAATTTATGATAGAACCCTTCGAAAAATGGGCACTCGTCTTTGTAGGACCAATTTCGCCCATATCCCATAGGAAGAGCTATGTTTTGGTTTGTACGGACTATGTCACCAAATGGGTAGAGGCAAAATCCCTATTTAGGGCTACAGAGAAGTTTGTTGTCAAATTCATCTATTAAGACATATTTACTCGCTTTAGTGTCCCCCATGAAATTGTTACCGACCAAGGCACTCAATTCACTTCCAAGCTGATGAAAGAGATAATAGAGAAATATGGGATTAAACACTGTAAATATTTTCCATACTACCCGTAATCCAATGGTCAGGTAGAATCCACAAACAAAGTTCTGGAAGCCATATTGACCAAGATTTTTTAGTTACATCACTGAGATTGGGCTGATAGGATCCTAGAGGCTTTGTGGGCATACTGGACTACCTGGAGAAATACCACTGGACATAACCCTTATGAGCTACTGTATAGGAAACAAGTACTTTTACCTATAGAATTACAAGTAAGGACCTTTCGTATTGCCACAGAATTAGGATTGAACCTGGATGAGGATCCAAAGCAACGATCCCTACAAATGAATGAATTGGATGAAATCAGGCAAGATGCCATCCAATGGATGATATTAGTCCAAAACCAGAGAAGCAAGTGGCATGACAAGTTTATTAAGAAGAAGCACTTCCAACCTGGTGATTAGGCCTTGTTGTTTGATTCCTGATTCAAAACCTTCAAAGGCAAACTTACCACCCACTGGTTGGGCCCTTACGAGGTAGACACTGTATAGGACAATGGAGCTGTAAAAATTAAAACAATTAACGATGGACAAGTCTCCTTTGTGGTAAATGGACACCGACTTAAATTTTATCATAAGCCCATTTCCAGAGAGGATTTTCTACAGGTCATGTCAGTCAACAAAGCATTGGCATTAGTAGATGGGGAAGTTCCCCCTTGTTCTTGAAATTTTTTCTAAATTTCCTACTCTATATATGTAAATAGTTTTTGAATTTTGTTAATAAGGCAACTCTAGAGATTTTTCTAAGTATTAATTTCACCATGAGTACACAATTTCAAGGATATTTCTTCAAAACATCGTTATACTTGAATTTTGTGTCCACTAAAGAATCAAATGAATATTGACTTATTGTAATTAGCCACATTTTTGCAAAACAATCTCATTTTTTAAGTCAGTCTAAAGCAGTTGTTCTTGAAACTCTTCACTGCTGTATAAGGAAGTGATACCATAACTATCAAGCCTAGAGGTCTCTCGTACATTTTTTTTTCCCAAGAAACCTGAGTAAGTGAGTCAAGTGTATTTATCAAAGAGTAACAAGGAGGTCTAATTAGCGGTTATTCATGGAAACATCACAATAATTACAAAATAAGAAAGTGAGTTGAGCCTAGAGATACCTTTTTGTTCTTTCTCAATGGTACCATCCACTACACACTAAATAGCTTGATTATATCATATATTTAGATAGGCTGCGTCCTCTTAAGTACCCCTTACATCGGGACAATCACTAAGTAATATAACGGAAATTCATCCTCTAACATAAATACCACCCCAATTGAAAAAAGAAAGAAAAAATTGTTTTCAGAGTTGTTCCCCCATCTTCTTTCATAAGCAAACTCATACTAAAATCTTAAAAGATGGAGGGCCAGTCTCTGAGGGTGTAAGAGGCTAACCCACTGGGATACTGAAGAGGTCTGCTGGCAGTGGGTACCAGCCTGTGGTATGACTAGGTAAACCCGCTGGAGTACTGAACAGGATTGCTAGCAGCGGGGCATTCTACCTAGCGAGGATGGTAATTTGAAAAAAATAAATAATAAATTTAAACTTGTCCTGATGTACAACATTACTTGCAGACAAAGATGACATGAAGTATGTGTTGTTAAGTTAAGGTTAATGAACTGCATCAACTTGCCATTGGGAAATAACTCTAAGACTATATTGAAACTCTCTTGCCTACCTCTTCTTATCTATATATAGGATCTCTTATCCTATAGGTGGGGCCATCTTCTAACTGTC
>SNQJ01S0042557.1:44150-64204 GCA_010110895.2 Picea sitchensis
TAGATAGAAGAAAGAAAAATGAAAATACAGAATAACAGGAATCACATACTATGAGAGAAAACGAGACTCATAACACCACCAATTAGAATCTTTTCATAAAAAGTCCCAAAATTTGCCTCTACACCCATGTATTCATTCCAAGCCCAGAGATTTATAAAGTTTTCCTGCACAGAGGGCAGGCTCCTCTTTTCTCCATGATTCTATACTCATGAGGCCAAGCATATATAGAGGAATTTCATATGGAATTTAAAACGTTCTGACTTCCTCATAATTCTAAAAATAGATATGAGTTACAAAAAGGAAGAAAAGTTGTATTATTTAAAGAGACCTTTAGTAATTGGTCTGTCATATCAGGACTCCCTTCTCTTAAGCCGACATCTGTCCAAAACTATCTGAAATACACCAAAATTTTACCTGAGGATTCACCTCATCTTGGCGATTTCCTCCTCCAGGGTACTCCACCAATCGGAATTTTCCTCGACTCTCTCTATCATCTCGGTTTTGGCCTCTGATTTCCTCCTTTTGTTCCTCTTTTTCTTTATGGTTGGGTGGCAGGTGTTGTCCGCGTGTTCATTTATGACAAGATCCCTTATAACGGGGTTTAATCTTACTCCCGACTATGTCTCCGTTTCAGGTTCAGTATGAAATTTAGTCGCCTGCATTTGCAAGAACCATCTTTCATTCTTACTTATTGACCTGCCTGGTATCTTAGCTGAGAACCCAATCGCACCAGACGTCATTTGACGGATATTATCCATGCTTTCCAGACTTCGCAGAGACCTTGATTTGGCCACCCTTTGAGTTTATAGAATTCAGGAGCACAGGTTGAGCTCATTTTTCTTATGCATAAGATGACACTTTCCAAGAATAGGCTAAAATGATTCATATCTTAGATTTTGATGTTATGTGTACTTTTCTCACGAATTACTATCACGGTACCTTGGTGTGCCACACTTCATCAATCCACTTCGAATGATGATCCTCGAGTTAGTTATGCGATGGCATCCTTTTGGTACGTCATCTGGGAAAGTACCTGGACCGGTGATGTGAGGCGATCTAACCAACCGCCATCCTCCCCGCGAGCTATTGACATGATGTTTTGAACCACGTGACATCGGGACCATAGAAAAAGTGGTTTCTGGAAATCCTCTGTCTCCCCCGATGCGTGTGTAAGAGCACCACGCGTTCTCCATCGAAACCAATGTAGTTTTCCCCAGTCTGCCTTCACTATGTTAAGTTTTGTGCTATTTGTTTGTCCAATGTAGGCTTCGACTGTAGATATGAGATTCTTCAAGATCGACGGCCCGCCGAGATACTCCCTTCCCACTTCCACTACATTCATTCATACGCTATGGAATATAGCCGAGCACCCTAAACTATCTTGCCTCTACTCTGGTATAGCATCTCGCTAAACTTCAGAAGTTTTTAGATCCCAATAAAAAATGTTAGGGTGATAACATTGGCTCCAAATGGGGATGTTATCCTCCTAGCGAGGTAGCAAGGAACTCGTAGACCTGGTGCCTGATCCATGGGGTTGTTCCCCGAAACATGTGTGTGTCCTGCTCTTAACAAGATCTATGCATTGCTTCCAACTGCATAGGGGATGTCTGAGTGCATTATTGAAACTGATTGTATCTAGTGCTAGAAAACTCAAACTGGAAAAATAATTGACCGACAAGCTTATTTTCACCTCCCTACCTACCCTAAAATGATGGGATGACCACTCTCTCAAGTGATGCTAAAGTTCCAATGCAGCCAATCAAGCAATTGGTTTCCTGATTTTCCTTTCACATTTTTCTCAAGATGGTAGAAAAACGTAAAGGATGGCGGCTGAAAAAACAAATTGAATCCAAAACCTGAGCTCATGAATGAAGCAAATTCATCCTTCACTAAAGAATATAATAGGATGGCCATTAGATCTTGAAAATCACGAAAAATAATTTCTCCCTGATGAGCAAAAACCGAAAGGCAAGTATCTTTTATCAGTGTTAGTTGTTTTTTCTCTATTTCTTCTGTTCTGAGAACATCTTTGAATGTAATGGCGATTATAGGTTTGTCTTCCTAGCCATGCATATCAAAAAAATTATTCATATATTCTTGAACATCTTCAAATATGACAGCCATATAATATGCACCAAGGTTATCCTCTTGTTTATCAAACAAATCTGATGTGGTTTCATTAAATTTCTGGAAATTTGTTTGAGGACAACCACTTTGACTTTCTAGTGAATAAATAGAAATAGGTTCCTTCTCATGCACTACTTCACAGTCCAGATCTCCCACAGATGGATTTTCAAAACCCAAATTTTCAAATGACTTGAATAAAACCACTGCCTCTTCATTATCTTTATGTGTTTCTAATGGACAAATTCCATACACTACTTCATCTATGTCATTTGTTTCTTTATTGTTGGAAACTTCCATAGATGCAATTTCAGAGTCTTCATCCATGTCTATGTTTCTTAAAAATTTAACCACAATTCCATTCTCAAGGGAAGAGAAAATACTCTGAAACACCTTTTCACGTTGAGAATCCATACTGATTTCAAGATGGAGAAAATGACCATGAACAATACTTTCTGGAGAAACTTCTTCTTCCTTTTCAGGCTGATAGTTGAACATAGACTGCAAATCTGAGATGACATGACCCTTTATGTGATTGTCCATAGAATTATCATCACCACTCCATTCATGCTTGGAGGATCCCTGTCCTAAGATACTACAAATATTTTTCTTCAATAATTAGAAAGAATCAAAACATAATGGTAGGGTTGTCCTACCTGATTTGAAATTGTCTTCTATTTCATTGTCAACATATGGTTGTATTTCAGCACAAGCAATAGGGTCTCCAAGCGCATGAAAAGAATGTTGCGACATATTGTCATTCTGCTCCATTGATCTAGCGTGGCTTTGCATAAGCACAAATTCTTTTTCTTCGATGATGATTTTAGGATTTTCTTTCAGCAATTTGAAAGAAGAAAAGCAGAGAGGTAAGGAATTTCCTTCAGCTGATTCAATACTTTCTTCTTTGTAATTGTGATATGCAGTCTGATTTCTTTCATTATACTACTGAAAAGGAACATTTTTTTATAGAGAACATGTGGTTGATTGTTCCAGGAGGTCAACATCGTAATCATCATATTCATCATATATAGGAAAATCATTAACATATGCCATGTCATCTAACAAGAACAAACTTAGAACATCAACCTGTTCTTCAACAAGTTGCTTTTCACACTCATATTCTTGACTATATACAAATGAATACATAAAACGATCAGCCCTCTGCTCATCATGGAATGGATCAACACCTCCTCTTTCGACAAGTGGGATGTGATTTTTTTCAAAATCATTAGCATTGGAAACTTCAAGAGGACCCATGATATTGTCAATTCTATGCTCAAGATTCCAATCAACTATTTTCTGTTCATATTCACTTTCATGTCCTTGAACATTCAACCCCTCCTTTTGGGTTTGTTTACATGCTTGGATGTTGTGTTGAATGTTCTGAGCATCACTAAACACTTGTTATAAGGACCCAGGTCTTCTTTCCATCAGGAGGAAAGAAAAATCTGGATGAAGAGCAGTTGTGAAATGGAGCATGGCAACAACTTCAAAGGGTTGAATTTCTTTGGACAAATTATAATAGACGCTAGAGAAATTTCTATTGAATAAAGAAATAGATTCATTGTTGTGTCTTTTCAAGGCGTAAAACTCAATGAATTGCAGCTCCAAGGATTTCTCCTTGCCCCAAAATTTAAAAAAAAACCTTCTTCAATTCCACCCATGAGCTGATGGTTTCTGGGTGTAAGTGTTTGAACCAGTGTTTGGTGTATCCTTTCAAGGATTGAGAGAAAACTCTCATACACACATCGTCGTGGTCAATCTCGAATAAATCTATAAAATGATCAAACCCTTGAATGTGATTTTCAGCAGATATGATACTTGATTCTCCGTCGAAAACAGGTAGGAACTCATAGTAATTTGGAGGGAAATCATGAAGGGTTTGGGGTAGCTTTAAGTGTATATATTTGTGTTGGGCCTTAGGGGGTGTTGGACCAAGAACAGTGGGAGAGACATTGGTCTGAGTCTCATGGGATTCATCAACTTGGTCATTGTCATTGCGTGGCCTAGGTTAAACCTTTTTATCAAAACCAATGACAAGGCGAGGGTATGCATGTGCAATGTATAGAGGAGGAAATATAATTTTAAGTCTTTCATGATCATTATTAAGATACACTAGGTAAAATAAAGCTCATTTGGCATTTTCAAGGAAGAAGCATATGCAACTTAAAATGAAAAGTAAAATGCTTTGTAAGAGGTCCCATTTTGAGTACCTGTTTTCCCTCATGATGCCCTTCCTTGCCCCTGTCAAGGGGTTTCATCTTTCAATGAAGTTTCAGTCTCGCGCTTGAAGTATTCAGAGAAGGTTCGCCTCTTGGAAATTCAGGATTCTTTTATCAGTGGAGTCGCCTTCAAACCAAAGTGGAGTCGCCAGAGCAGGAATATAGCCAATGTGTGCCTAAGTGTCTGCTTCTCTCAAACCTTAGATCTCAACCATGTAGTTCTTCCCAGGGAAAATTTTTAAATTTCGTCCCCAACAACGGTGCCAAAATGTTAGCACTCTGTAAATTTTGTCTGGTTGAATGGACAGACGACATAGGTAACTGTTTCAATTATCTTTAGAGCTAAGGCACTAGCCTACTCAACTCAGAGAGGGCTCTCTTGTGTCACTTGATACATCTATGGAAATCGGTGGCTAGAATTGGTTTGTTTTGGGGTTTTAATAAAGTTGTTGAAGAGATGAATATGACCTTTGGGCTATGGGATCAAGACTGTAGGATGTATTTCCAAATCGTGAAAACAATCAAGAGGAAAAGGCTAAATGAGGAAGTGACTTTTGAGTTTATGCTTGAAAATTTTAGATGGTATTAGAAGAAAAGAAACACACAACTATTATCAG
This sequence comes from Picea sitchensis, assembly GCA_010110895.2. Classification (NCBI taxonomy): domain Eukaryota; kingdom Viridiplantae; phylum Streptophyta; class Pinopsida; order Pinales; family Pinaceae; genus Picea; species Picea sitchensis. The sequence goes on from SNQJ01S0042557.1 coordinate 49,114, forward strand.
AGCATTATAGTAATGAATTCTAAAATGGTTTAAAAGAGATGAACATCGTCTAAATCGTCAAGCCAAGAGCATCGAATAATGAATTCTGGATTTTTAGTTTCTCAATTTAGACAGAAGAAAGAAAAATGAAAATACAGAATAACAGGAATCACATACTATGAGAGAAAATGAGACTCATAACACCACCAATTAGAATCTTTTCATAAAAAGTCTCAAAATCTGCCTCTACACCCATGTATTCATTCCAGACCCAGAGATTTATAAAGTTTTCCTGCACAGAGGGAAGGCTCCACTTTTCTCCATGCTTCTATACTTGTGAGGCCAAGCATATATAGAGGAATTTCATATGGAATTTAAAACGTTCTGACTTCCTCATAATTCTAAAAATAGATATGAGTTACAAAAAGGAAGAACATTTGTATTATTTAAAGAGACCGTTATTAATTGGTTTGACATATCAGGACTCTCTTCTCTTAAGCCGACATCTGTCCAAAACTATCTGAAATACACCAAAATTTTACCTGAGGATTCACCTCAGCTTGGCGATTTCCTCCTCCAGGGTACTCCACCAATCAGAATTTTCCCCGACGCTCTCTATCATCTCGGTTTTGGCCTCTGATTTCCTCCTTTTGTTCCTCTTTTTCTTTGCAGCTAGGTGGCAGGTGTTGTCCGCGTGTTCATTTATGAAAAGATCCCTTATAATGGGGTTTAATATTACTCCCGACTCTGTCTCAGTTTCAGGTTCGATATGAAATTTACTCGCCTGCATCTGCAAGAACCATCTTTCATTTTTACTTATTGACCTGCCTGGTACCTTAGATGAGAACCCAATCATGCCAGACGTCATTTGATAGATATTATACATGCTTTCCGGACTTCGCAGAGACCTTGATTTGGCCACCCTTTTATTTTACAAAATTCAGGAGCACAGGCCGAGCTTGTTTTTCTTACGCATAAGATGACAATTTCCCGGAATAGGATAAAAGGATTCGTATATGAGATTTTGATGTTCTGTGTACTTTGCTCACGAATTAATGTCACAGTACCTTGGTGTGCCACGCTTCATCAATCCACTTCAAATGATGAGCCTCGAGTTAGTTATGCAGCGACATCCTTTTGGTATGTCATTCGCGAAAGTACCTGGACCGTTAATGTGAGGCGATCTGACCAACCACCATCCTCCTCCCAAGCTGTTGACATGGCGTTTTGAACCACGTGACATCGGGGCCATAGGAAAAGTGATTTAAAGGAATCCGTCATCTCCCTCGATGCCTGTGTAAGAGCGCTACGCGTTCTCCGTCGAAACCAGAGTAGTTTTCCCTAGTCTTCCTTCGCGATGTTAAGTTCTGTGCTATTTGTTTGTCCAATGTAGGCTTCAACCATAGATATGATATTCTTCAAGATCGACGGCCCGTCAAGATACTCCCTTCCCACTTCTGCTACATTCGTTCATACGTTGCGGAATATAGCTGAGCGCCCTGAACTATCGTGCCTCTACTGTGGTATAGCGTCTCTCTAAACTTTAGAAGTTTGTAGATCCCGATAAAAATTGTTAGGGTGATAACAGACTAGATAATAGTTTGCTTGTCATAGGTTCAAGATTAGTTGCTAGTTCTTCTTTCTTTCAATTAAATAGATTTCCTTTCATGAATTAGAAATAGTTTTGAATTAAGAATTTAGTCCACTTGCCTCTTAGGCTAGATAGTTGTTCAATGAGAAGTTTTAATTTGATTGCTTGCAGTAGTTAGTTGTCTATTTTCTTTATTAGGTTAGTTAGTTGTCTTTGCTTACTTGTCTATTGCTTTAGTAGGTTAGATAGTTGTCTTTGCTTACTTGTTTACTTTCTTTAGTAGGTTAGTTAGGTGTCTTTGCTTGCTTGTTTATTTATTTTCTTTCATAGGGTAGTTACTCATTGAATATAGGTTGGCAAGTTAAAGAAGTTTTCTTTTGTCATTTGTTTGTTATGCTTAAATAGTTTCTTTTGCTTATTGTTATGAACTAGTTTGCTTCAAGTAGGGTTTTTACTTGTTTTCTTAAAACTATCCATCAATCCTTGGCCCAAAAGTACTTAGGTCACCTAGTTTCAAGTTGATTAGTAGGGTTTTCTCATTAGATATTTTTTCTTGAGTAGATTAGCCTTATATAGCTACCTTCATTAGTTAGACTATACTCCTACCAGCCCTTCTACCTTTGGCATATATTTTTCTACAACTCTAATTTTACTTACCCCGGGTTGACAATTTAATTGAGGGTTTTTACTATGTTTTTAGTGCATATACAACACCCATCAATATCAATGTCCACTTTCCTCTTTAAGGGGGAAACCTCTGGCAAAGCATAACTCTATTACAATAATAGCCATGAAAAGATTTCTCATACCCTCTACTCATATTTATACTTAATCTATCTATCCAAAAGAACAATATAGGGAAGATTCTTATAGAAGCATAAGATTCTATTAGGTCTTCTTACATTTGACTTATTCCTCCTTATTTCTAGGCCTTATTAATATTTGCCTTTACTACATGGAATTATATTATAATACCTATGTGAGGGGTTAGGGAGGTTAGGTCCCTACCATGCCCTCCCCCTTGAAGAAAAACCTTGTTCTCAAGGCTTAATATGAGGAAATTGTTGTAGAATGGTGGTTGGTTCCCAGGTGGCATCTTCTGGGGTTGTATCTTTCCATTGGACTAACACTTCCTTGATGGAACTGACAGAGATGACGCTCTGGCTGGGCCAAGACTGCATTTGGTTGCAACCATATCGAACCTTCATCCAACTCAGGGAGACTAGTTTGAGTTTGGAACTTAGTTCCAATCACCTTCTTTAAGAAAGAAACATGAAAAAAAGGATGCAGCTTCGACTGACTCGGTAGAGATAACTGATAGGCCATTGAACCCACACACTTTAGCATTGTATAAGGACCATAAAATTTTGGCGCAAGTTTATGAAAGTGTTTGTCTTTGAGTGAAGTCTAATTATAAGGTTGTAGTCAAAGAAACACCTAGCCTCTTCAACAAAATGTCATTCAGAATGACCTTGATCTTCTTGTTGCTTCATGTGATTCTGAGCCATGAAAAAAATTTCTTTGAGGCCACGAAGAATAGCCTCTCAGACGGTAAGATTTTTTTCAACCTCCTTAACCTTCGAGACCCATGGAATATATGAGAGAACCTATAGGGGATTTTGGCCCTATAATTCTTCAAAAGTAGTCATGTTAGTACCTATATGGTAAGATGTGTTGTACCACCATTCAACTAGGGATAACCATTGATCCCACCGATTTTTCCTCTTATATAAAAAACACCTCAAATATGTTTCCAAACACTCATTGACTAATTCAATCTTGCCATCTGTATCGGGGTGATAGGTAGTTCTAATATGCAATTGGGTGCCATGTATCTTGAACAATTCTTGCCAAAAATTGCTAGGGAAAGTGGGGTCTCTGTTAGACACAATAGAATTAGGCATGCAATTACGCTTGAAGATATTATCCATGAAGATTTGAGCCACTATGGCGGTTGTGAATGGGTGTTGAAGAGCAAAAAAATGAGCATATTTGGAGAGATGATCTACGACCACCATGATGACTGACTTATTTCCCAATTTAGGTAAACCCACAATGAAATCCATAGAAATATCTCACCAAATAGTAGGGGGAATCAGAAGTCATTGGAGTGTGCCCAGAGCTTTGAAAGATTCTCCCTTGTTGCATTGACAAACCTCACATTCAGCCACAAAGTTGCAAGCGTCCTATTTCATACCATCCCATAAAAAATAACGTTTGACTTGTTCATAGGTTTTGGTAAACCTTGAATGCCCGGCTATGGGTGAGGCATGAAGTTTAGAAAACACTGTGGATTTAATTTATGATTGCTTGTATAAATACAAACGACCTTTGTAGCGAAGCTCTTCATTATTCCAAGAGTACCCTAAAGAAACTGAAGAAATGTGTTGCAATTGGTGGAGCATGCGAGAAATTTTTGGGTCTTGCATCCATTCCTGACAAACAACTTGGATCAAATCCAGTACAATGAAGGAGAGGGAGAAAATGGACCCATATTCTTCATATTTCTGGGAAAGAGGATCGAACACGACATTTTCCTTTCCCTTCTTGTAAATGATACTATAATCATAAACAAATAGATTGGTCACCCATTTTTGTTGTGTTGGGGATGCAATTCATTGTTCTAGGAAATACTTGATACTCTGATTATCAGTTTTGATTTGGAATCATTGCCCCAATAAATAAGGATGCCAAAGATCCACAACATGCAGAATAGCTAACATTTCCTTTTCATAAATGGATTGTCCCAAATGTCACTCGAAAAGGTGTTTACTAGTGAAGGCCAAAGGCCTACCATCTTGCATGAGGATGGATTCAATTCCTTTACCAGAAGCATCACATTCCAATATGAATGTCTTTGTGAATTATGGAAGTGCTAGGACAGAGGTCGAGCACATAGCATCTTTCAAGGCTTGGACGACATGATTTTCATCTAAAATCCAAGTGAAAGCATTCTTTTTAAGGAGAGAAGTGAGAGGAGCTGTAATTTTTCCATAATTTCGAACAAACTTCCATAATATCTCGTTAAACCCAAAAAACCATGCAATCTCTTAAGAGTTTTAGGGCGATACCAATCCTGCATAGATCAATTTTCTTAGGATCCACTCGGACACCATCCTTTCCTACAATATGACCCAAGTATTCCACTTATAATGCACCAAAGGAACATTTAGATTGTCTGAGGAAAAGTTAGTTCTTAGAGAGTAAATGGAGAACTCGATTCACATGGGAGTGATGGGATGGACAAGTTTTACTATAAATGAGAATATCATTAAAGAAAAATAAGACAAAATGATGGAGAAAAGGACGGAAGACATGCTACTTTAGAAAGTGGAAGTAGCAATACAAAATCCAAAGGGAATTACCAGGAATTCATAATGACCCTCATGAGTGTGAAATGTAGTTTTGGGAATGTCTTCATCCTTCATATGGATCTAGTGGTAGCCAAAACGTAGATCCAGTTTGGTGAAGTACTAAGCACCACTCAATTCATCCAAGAGGTCATCAATGACAGGAATGGGGAATTTGTATTTGATTGTGAGTTTTTTGAGGGTGCGAAAATCAGGACACGTGCGCTAAGTACCTTCTTTCTTGAGTACCATGACCATAAGGGAAGAATAGGGGCTAGTACTGGGACAGATAACACCATCTTCTATTAATTCGTGAACAATTTTCTCAATTTCATTATTCTGGGAAAAGGGATGATGATAAGGCAGAACATTGGGAGGAAGATTTCCCAAGATGAGAGGAATGGAATGATCATGGAATCCACAAGAAGGGGGAATTTCTTTGGGAGTGGTAAAAACTACTTGGTGGCAGGAAAGGATAGATTGTAGGTCGAGATGCACAGGAGGTGTCTCAACAACATGAATGGAGTGGAGTTGGGATATAACGCCTGAATGACCTTTTTTGAGGATCGTTTCCATGCGATGGGAACTGATGATATCAAGCGAGCCTGTTTTGATGCCTTGGAACTTATAATGTTGTCCCTCTTGTTGGAATTGCAGGTTTAAGTCCCTAAAATCCATGAGAATGGGGCCTAGAGTGCGTAACCATTTGGCACCAAGAACAATGTGACAACCACCCATGTCTATAGAAAATATATGGGATTTCAAGTCATACTGACCAATTTGGAGTCACACTTTTTCACATCTTCCCCCACATTTCATGGAACCTCATTGGAAATCATGATTTGAAAATTATTGACAGCATGGACGTAAAAATTGACTTCTTGGGAAATGAAATGATGAATAAAAATATGGGTTCTACCACTGTCCACTAGGATGATGACTTTCCTATTTTTGATGTAACCAATTAATTTGAGAGCCTGGGGAGCAGAGAAGCGAGTGAGCACATTAAGTGAAATCATTGGGTTAATGTCTGGTGGATCATGGGGTGGGGTCAGATCAGATGGTGGTGGTAGTTCCTCCACAGGTGGAACAACAACATATTCTTCAAAAATATCCTCAGTCACAGCCATAAAAATCTTATGTTCCTTACACTTATGTCATGGAAAATATTTTTCATCACAATTATAAAAAAAAACCTTGAGTTGACGTTCATCCATTTCATCTCTGGTTAATTTATGGATCTTGAAGGGAATTGCAGGAGGAGCATAATTGGTGGTTTTAGGGCGAGGAGGAAAGGAGGGTTTATGGGTATGGGAGGATACAATTTGTTGTACTTCCTTGGCTCATTTTGTAGCTTCCAACCAAGTTTGGGGGTGTGCCATGAGAACATGGGAATGAATTTCATCTTTGAGGCCATTGATAAAGTATTCCCTAAAGAAATCATCTGACATGCCCTCTGTTCTAACATCCAAGTGCTCAAATGTGGAAATAAAATCTTCCACTATCCCAGACTACTTTAAATTGGTCAAATGACCTAAATGGTGGGTGTCAAATTCAAAGCAGTTAAAAACTTCAGCCACAAACTATGTCCAAGCAACATACCCTTGGCATGCCTTTTTTTTCCATTTCCACCATTTCCATCATTCCAGATCCAGATGTAGGACACCATAACTAATCTTAGCTAAATCATCAATAATGCCATGCAAAGAGAAATAATGTTCCATTTGGGTGACCTAGCTTGTGGGATCTCGTCCATCAAATTTGTTCACCTCAATTCTAGGAGGGCATAGATCTCGAGAAAAGTGGGTAGTATGAGGACCTTGGTCATGGGAAGAGTCATGGTCATCATGATAAGATGGTTTTTCAAAACAGGAAGGGTTTTGGGAATGGCCCATGAAGTGTTCAAAGGTGGATTTGAGGTCTTTGAGGTCTTTGATGTAGAAACATTGTTCCTTTAGGATCTCAATAGTCAAATTGATTGAGCTAAGGTTGGCATTGATATTCTTGATGTCTTCCTAGTTCTGATGGGTGTCAACAATCAAGGTATTTAGTTCTTGGGCTCTTGTGGTATCCATTTGGAAAAATGAGCAGGAAAATGGTATAGGGGACACAAAAGGGGTCTGGAGGGGTGGGTGGGACCACTAAGAAGAAGGGTGTCAAATGATAGGTACCACTGTGATCAGGGAGAAAAGGGGGATCCAATAGGATAGGGGCCAAATAAGGGTGTTTGGAGAAGGGTCAGGTCCACAAAAAAATGTGTTAAAAATGATAGGTATCACTGGAATCAGAGCGAAGAGAAGAACCCAGTGGGATATGTCCTAAATAAGTGTGTCGGCAGGACCACTAATTTTTATTTTTTTTTAATTTTTACTCCTGCGGAGTTATACTCCAGCTTGAATAATATTGCAATGACGAAATGTCCAAATGCTTAACATGAATAATTGTGTAGTAATTTCACAACCAGAATGCAGAAGGCACAGTTGCGTGGTAATAGATATTGTCTGTTTTTTTGTTTTTTTTGTCCCTAGGGGTAGGATATTCAAGGTTTCTATAAACAAGGGTTTTCCCTGTGCTATATCTCTCTAATATATGTGTGGTTTCTAACAGTAGTACTTATCCCAATATCTCAGGGCACCAACTAAGGAGGATATACCATGCCCTTAGTCATACTACCTAACTACCCAGGTACTAGAGAGTATCTTCCCGGGTGTTGTTTTTGGTGTAACTATAGTAGTCAGGTGGCCAATCGGTTTATATATGGAGGGCTTCAGGAGATCTAAGACGATCCGTATACAGGTGTTGTACGATGCACTACCACTTGAAGGGGTACCGACAGGGGTTACAAGGGTGGCCAATATATGTGCGCTTAAGTACTCTTGTATTTTTTGCGTGTATGACTCCCCAACCATGGGTAACAGATCTTTGTAGTTTTAATACATCGGAATACTTCTCTACCATGAAAAAAATTTAACACATAATTTTTTGTCGAGGAAGGTGCTCTGATACCACTTATAGTATTCCAAATATAAAATAGTATGTAGAACATAAATATTTTAGCATAGAAATGGCAGAGAAACAATGACATAACCAGAACAATACCAGAATAATACCAGAAAGAACACCTTGATTAATGATATCAATGTTCACTTGCCCCTTCGAGGGGGGAACCTAAGCATAAGATTCTATTAGGTCTTCTTACATTTGACTTATTCCTCCTTATTACTAGGCCTTATTAATATTGACCTTTATTACATGGAATTATATTATTCTACTTACTTGAGGGGTTAGCCAAATTAGGTCCGTAACACTTGTCTTGATACATCTCTTGTCTATAAGTTTAATTTTTGCATTTTCTTTTCTGTAAATAATTTCTTTTATTTATTTTATTTTATACAACACTTTAATTTTTATGTTAAATTTCAGATTTGATTTTAATTTCCATTTTGAATTTGTAGGAGATGTGCCATTTATTTACCTCAAGTGTCATATTTCACTTTGGAGCCTAATTTTCTACCAGTGGAGTGGAATAGTGATAACGTGAAAGTGTCATATTTCACTTTGGAGCCTAATTTTCAGTGGAATAGTGATAACGTGAAAGTGTCATATTTCACTTTGGAGCCTAATTTTCTACCAGTGGAGTGGAATAGTGATAACGTGAGATTGAAAGAATTAGATTTACCTCAAGTGTTTTATTCTGCAAGTGTGATAAAACATTCCTTCAAAACCGTTAACCTCACTAGTTGACAAAGTATGTTGCAAAGAACTTAATTAGTGTGGCATATTTCACTTTGCATCCTAATTTTCTACTAGTGGAACAATGATAACTTAAGATTGAAGGAATATGATAACTTAAGATTGAAGGAATTAGATTTAATTCAAGTTTTTTAATATTTCACTTTGCATCGTGATTTTCTACCAATTAATGGAATATTTCACTTTGCATCCTGATTTTTACAAATTGAATAGTAATAACGTCCTGATTTTCTACCAATTGAATAGTAATAACGTGTTGAAAGAATCATATTTTATTTGAAGTTTTAAATTTGAATTTCCTTTTTAATTTGTATTTTAAAACTAATTCCCTTACATTCAAAAGATTTGTCTCCCCTTAACTAAATTATATAATCACCTAATATACCCATCAATCAAAATATTTATCTTCCTTCAACTATTTTAAATATGACAATTTGAGAAGTTCTTACTTTTATATTTAATGACCTATTATTATTTTTATATCTAACGAGCTATTAATCCATTTGATTATAATTATTACTTTCTCATTTAATTACTTCTTACTTGATTATAATTCATAAACCTGATGATCTATTACTTTCGTAAGTAATGGGACCTTTCCTATTTATTTAATTGATTACAATTCTTACTTTTGCATTTAACGACCTATCAGTTTTCAGTTTTGTATGGGACCTATTAAACGAATTCTTACTTTGCATTCAAAGACTTATCCTTTTTTATTTAATTGGACCTATTAAACGACTTTATTGTCAATAGAAAGAAGTAAAATGTTATCGATCATCTGTTTTCCTATTTAATCTACCCATGTTATAATCAGGGATAAAACTTGACTGATAAATTGTTAACATTTTTCCTAATCAATATGTCTTATAAATCATCAATAATTAATATGTTTTAATTAATATGTCTTATAAATGATCAATATTGAATATGTTCAATATGTTTGGTAAATTATTGCTAATCATCAAATTTGACTAGCAGGTTAGATTTCAAATTCCAACCTTGTTTATAACATACTAATTTCCAATTTAAAATTAAAAATCTTTATACTTATTTTTAATTTAAAATTAAGAATCTTCATTTATTAGTTTATCACCTTGTTTTCCTATTTAATCTACCTATGTTATAATGAAGGATAAAATTTGACAATAAATTGTCAACATTCTTCTTAATCAATATTTCTATAAATGATCAATATTTAGTATGTTTGGTAAATTGTTGTTAACCATCAAATTTGATTAACAAATTAGATTTCAAATTCCAACCCTGCTTATAATATATTAATTTAAAATTTAAAATTTAAAATATTTATACTCATTTCTAATTTAAAATTAAGAATCTTCAGTTAAACTATTAGTTTATGGCATTTTTGTTAGGTACTAGATACAAATAATACATACACTAAAGTAATACAAACGTTCTAAGTGTTTATCCATTTTTATTAATTTTTCTTATTTGCTAAGAGCTTGGTTAGAAATTCATAGTACATTTTAGTTATTAGTTTATCATTTTTTTAGGTATTAGATACAAATAATACATACACCAAAATAGTACAAACGTTTTAAGTGTTTATTCATTTTTATTAAAAAAAATTATTTGCTAAAAATTTGGTTAGAAATTGTTTAAAGAGTACATTTTAGTTATTAAATTTGTATTGTCCAGAGTTTTCCAGGAAACTAAATCCTTCACAAATAAATTTTAAACAATAAAAAATATTATTTAACTAATAATTATATAACCAAATTACAGTAATATTAACAGAAATGCACAAAGAAGTAGAATGTTAAACTACCACGCACAGACCTGGCGTTCATGTGACAATGTTTCTTTATTCTCATTATGACAGTACAGTAGCAGCCAAGGAACTATCAATCTGCAGGGAAAAAAAAGCATTTCATTATTATAATGAGCCCCAATCATGACACATATAATTGAAGCAGAAGCAGCATAAATTCATTATTGCATTTGTTCATAAAGTTGCATGAGAAATACTTTATAGGATTGAGTATCCAGTTCCGTCTCATAATTGATAAGACCAGATCCAAGATCCAGAGTCGAAAAGAACTGTAATGGTAAACATATTGGGGCCACAGTGCCACAATAAACCAATGATAATGTTATCATAGAAGAAATTATTGAGCCGGGCCAGGCGATAAGAAAGATTGGGTACTTCTTGTTTGAATGATGATAAATTCATGATCGTTTTGATAAGACTGTTATATTCCTGCATATGAGAACCCACGCTCGTACAAATATTTTGATTGAGGAATGAATGGAGACAGAGGTGAAGTAAATCTGCTTTCATCATAAGCTCTTGAGTATTGATTGCTGCCAAGAACAAAGAACATCTGATGGCACCCTGCTTAGATCTCTACATTTTGCAGACGGACGTGATTCTTCCCATGCAAAATGATTATATTCGTCATGCATATTAGGGTATATTTATACATGTATGTACCTAGAAGATAAAAACTTCTCTAATGGTTCTGTACTGATAGGAACATTGTCCTTTGGCTATTTAAAAGCAGTGCCCTAACAGTAGAAAGGAGATTAAAGTGCGGGAACTGTTAAGCTGAGAGCACGCCAGACGAATCTAATCAGTCTCACGCGCGCCCTTTGATTATTCTATATACACATATATTAAACATACTTTTTAGGTATCCTCCACCGGTTCAAAGCGCACAACCGGCATAATTGGACAGCTCGTTAAGGTATCCCATCGATCAGAGAGCCATGATAGGGATCTGTCCTGCACAAACCCAAACAATCAAGAAAGCGTGTCCTCCATTCTCGAAGAATTACAATGAACAAAAAAACGAAAACCTTGGTACGTTTATGAAACACATAGGATTTACGATGTAACATAGTATTTACGATGTAACATAGTGTAAAATATATTTTGGAGAGTCAAAATGTTTATTGTTCAAATAAGAACCAATTTTCATCAACTTTGTTTGAAAAGATCAAAAGACATAAAATATACCACATTTCTTATTATTCAATGAAGATGGATTACATGTTTATATAGGAAAATAATCTCTTCTAACCTAGGGCTTTCTCCATTATTTCCAAATAAAAGAAGATTGGGAAAAAAAGATGTGTGTGTTTTGCACCTCCAAAAAAGTAGAAACAGAAAAATAATTCATTTTAAAGTGTAAAGCTTTAGAAAACAGCAGAGACAACAATATAAATATCTTGACAGCTAGCTCCTCGAATAACTTATTCAACAAAAAAGGACAATGGAGAAATTGAGAAAACTCATCATCAACTTAAACAGGAAAAAAACTGAAAAAATCAATGTCATCATCATTTTATATATACTATAAACAGTACATATAAACAAACGTTGTATAATTAACTCCTTGGATTCAAAGATGAAACTTCACAGTCCAAGTGCTTTAAAGACATATATACACACGTTCGCATAAGGACAAAGTGTCAGATAGATACCCACTGACGAGCACAATCGGTCCACAAAACCCAAAAAAGAAAAATGATGAATAGCATGCAGAAAAGAAAGTATTAAAGAGTGCCATCGGAGAAGAATATTCATGATGATTAAACGCCTTGAAAGCTGAAAATATTTGGTTGGCAATTTATTCTCTAAAGTGGCTTTCCACAGCCTTTTGAGTCAGATCGGCCCGGCAGAGGTGGAGTCTAGTTTCCTTACAGTTATTATTCCTTCAATTATCCCACATGCATGGGTGGCCTGTGCTCTCTTTATGGGGAGTAGAGCTTCTTAAGCTTCAATGCCTTCACTGTATACGAGAGATTGTGTTTACAATGACAACTGGAAAGAAATCCTCAGTCTCTCACGCTCGCTCTTATACGACTGTTGCTTGCGTATATTGTAAAGTTTGCTTCTCTCGATTTACAATAAATGTTTTGCCTGGAAGACTGGTCAAGAAAGCAACAAAGACAAAAAGTTCAAAAACGAATAAACCCTAATTCCAAAGAAAAAAAAATCCATTCCCCGTACAAAAGCAGCTCGAAGTTTGCAATCTTTCGACAAAATTTTCTATAAGGAAATGGTGGCCTTCAAATCACGAGAGCCCCGCAATCAACTCGAAACTCCAAACCCTCCGTGGATCCTTAACGAAAAGATCAGAAGCGGGGTTTTAAGTGTATTTCCCTGATAATATTAAGCGTTTCTACTAAATGAAGGTTTTTAAACGTTTCTGGAGATATTTACTCAAAATCCAATAGAAAATTGTTATATCTACAGATTTGAATGATTTTTTCTGTAGTTAAAAACATTTCATAGAATAGTTAAACAGTTATACTTAAACATAGCTATTAATAATACCTAATTTTGAAAAGCCTCTTAAAGAGACTGAAAATAAACCCTAATTCCAAGCCAAAAAAACTTCCATTACTCTAATAAAGAAAATCATTAACTACAAACAATTTTCAATACCGAAATGATGACACTGCCTGAAGGATGCGGCTTCAAACCATGAGTGATCCAACTTCTCATAACATGGATCTTTAACAAAAAAAAATCAAATGCTCATCGTTGGCTTGGTACCCACCATCGTTAATGGTCCTCACATGGACCTAGGATGGAACACATCTAGCCCCATTGCCATTCCTTATGACCAAAGCATTTGTGTTTATACAAGTTTTATTTATACGAAATGCTATGCCCTCATAAAAATTATCATAATAGTCTTGATCGTATTTTAAAGAGTTATGCTTTGCATATTGTATATTTATAATGCACTATTATAATGGGCATATTTATATTAAATAGTTATTGTTTACATAGCAGTTCCTAAGTTTGCATGAAATTTTAATTATTTTGTTAAATCAAAATTAATAGTATAAGTGTTTCATATCATAAGATGACATCTCATTGGTTAGGTGTCTATTTTCTTGATACGTGAGTGTTTGTACAATTAAGTTAGTTATTTAATGTACTTGAGTTCATTTGCAAGTGTTTAAAAATATCTTAAAATTGATATCTCAATCATGTAAGACATATTTTTATATAAAAATCTTAAAAACCGTATTCAAATAATAACAATAACTACAAATTAAAACTATCTTTTATAATTAACTATAAATATAAATAATAATTTTTATCCACAAATTAGAACTATCTTTTATAGTTAACTATAAGTATAAATAATAATCTTTATAATTGTCATTATTTATAGAAAAAAAAAAATAGTAATATCAATGATAAGCTAGAAAAATATTATGTTGAATCCCTATTAATCAAAAAAACTACCTTTATCGCTACAAGCTAGAAAAATATTACACTAAATCTCCACTAACGAATCAAAATTACCTAACAACAATGCCTATTAAAATTTAAGCTTGAGCATACAATAAATAAAAAATAATCCTTATAAAACACTTGCACTTACCTAACAACAATGCTTATTAAAATTTAAGCTTGAGCATACAATAAATAAAAAATAATCCTTATAAAACACTTGCACTTGTATATGGAGACGGATCATCATTGTCAATATGGTTAGGCCCCAATCATCATTAGTTAGCTTAACATCTAAGCCAATAGGTCACCTAATTCATTGGTTGTTTTTCAATAGGTCACCTAATTTATTGGTTGTTTTTCATTCTTTAACATGAAAATTAAATTGTTGGAAATTTATCAAAATTTATGTCTCACTCTACTCTTTGAGTGTTGTAGTTACATGGTATGTATAAAAATTCTTACAAAGAATCTAGAATCTAGTTGCAAAGAGAAAATAAATTGTTAAGAACGATAATCTAGTTTTTAAGAAGAAAGAACAATTACAAGCATGAGACCAAAAAGAAAGAAGAGAGAGTGAAATATTGAGTCATTAGAATGAATTGATTTACAATGAGAGAGTGATAAGTATAAATAGAACTCTTTGTGAGAAAGGAAGTGTGCACTAGGTTAGGGCTTCCTTTTACATGTACGTTTTCCATATTTTCTTGTTGTTGAGGGGATTGTTATTTTTAGCATTTCTACTTATAGTATGTCTATTTATAATATGACTATTTATTACATGTCTATTTATAATAGTTATTATTTTTGCAGATGGCAGTCACATGGTAGTGACAAGGATCAAACAACTCTTCACCTTGAATATTCCTTGTTCCATGGGAATATTTTCCTTCTAGAAAAGCATGCATGAGTTGCATGCACGACTTAGTGTGAATAACATGCATGAGTTTTTTCATGAGTTTTTTCTTGTGCATGATTAACTATATTATCACCCAACTAACTCCACTTACTACTAGTATTATTTTTTGAAGTCCTAATTCCAAAAACTCAACTTCATTTTTAACTAGCCAACTCCATTTTTGACTAGTTAACTCCACTCACTACTAGTATAACTTTGGAGTCACATATGCATGCACAAGGAAGCCCTAAGTGTAGTGCACGCTTCCTCTCTCATGGAGAGTTCTATTGTCTACATAT
>SNQJ01S0042557.1:64214-93151 GCA_010110895.2 Picea sitchensis
GGGTTATTGAGATTTATTAGAACACAGCCGAATCAGTTTGTAATCCATTTGAAACTTTTGATATTTACTTTTGAATCTTTGAAGAGAAATAATAAAGCCTCACCCACTGAGACAAAGGCCCAGAGACATAGGTGATATTGCTGCACTCCGTTAAAAACTTTTGTTGTTATGGTTTGTTGTTTCTTTGTGATTATTTCCAGATATGTATATATTATTATGGATGCCATGTTACATCATTAAATTCTTCCTCTTTCATCAATTTCCTAAATGGTTAATGGACTCATGCTTTAAAACTTAACCATAGTCTTTAAAATATCTTTTTGAATCATGCCCCCCCATCTAGACTGTTCATTATAAGGTTGCAGATATGGAGGTAGAAGTTATGTTATGGTTTTTTCCCCCTAAAAGACAACCCTGTTTTATGAGGGAATTGTATTGCAGCTGTGTGTTATGGAAAATATTGTATTCTGAGAGGGGATATTGTGTTTAAAACAAGAGGAAGTTATAGTGGGTGTGTTGTAGGTTGTATCCCTTCATTTGGTTGGATAATAAAAGGAAGGATCTGGAAATTTATTTGGTGGATGTAGCCCACACTGGGTGAACCATATATATGTGTGTCTTTATTGTATTGTGTATATTTTGTGTTTTATTTCCACATTTTTTTTATTTTATTGCTCCGCGATATTGTTTGTTTTAACAACTAGTATCTGAGCAAAAGTTAACTCAAAGGAAAAGAGGGTTCCTGGTTCAAGTGGGAGCAATGGACGAAGATGGAAAGTTTAAGGTTGAGAAATTTAACGACCAAAACTACCATTTATGGAATATGCAAATGGAAGATTATTTATATCAGAAGGATATATTCCTACCATTTGGTGGAACAATAAAGAAGTCGATGACCATGAAGTATGAAGAATGAGAGGTTCTTGACAGAAAGGCACTAGGAAGGATATGAATGTACCTGGAAGCATCAAAGGCTTTCAATATTTCAAAAGAAAAGAAAATGAAGGATCTAATGGAGGCATTGACTAAACTATATGAAAAATACTCAGCCTCAAATAAGGTATTTATAATGAAGCAGTTATTTAATATGACGATGTCATAAGGTCGGTATGTTGTGGATCATTTAAATGAATTTAATACAATTACTAATCAACTAAGTTATGTAAAAGTGGACTTTGATGATGAGGTTAGGGCTCTTCTAATCTTGTGCTCATTGGAAGAAAGTTGGAACACCTTGGTCATGGTTGTAAGTAACTCTATCTTTGGTTCAAACACTCTAAAATTTGATGATGTTGTTGGTGTTATCCTTAGTGAGGAAATGCGATGGAAAAGCGCAGGTGAGACATAAAGTAATGCATTGATCGTGGAGAATAGGGGAAGAAAAAAGGATAGAGGAAAGGGATCAGGGAACCATGGGAATTTTAGGAAGGGCAGATCCAAATTGAGACTAGGAAAAATAGAGTGTTGGAATTGTGGGAAGAAAGGACATATAAAGAAATATTGCATATCTCCAAAGAAATAAAGAGATGGGCAGTAGGAAAAAAATCAGGAAGCAAATGTAACAAGTGACGTGTTACAAAATTCTTTGATTCTTTATTTAGATAACATTATTGAATATTGGGTAGTAGATTTAGGGGATTCATTTCATGCCACATCCCATAGGAAATATTTCCAAGATTATGTTCAAGGTGATTTTAGAAAGGTTCATTTGGGTGATGAGGCACCAAGTAAAATTGTTGGAATGGGCAAGGTACAAATAAAGAAAAAGAATGGAAACCAATGGTTGTTGAAAGAGGTGAGACATTTTCCAGATATGAGAAAAAAATATAATTTCAACAAGGAAGTTGGAAAGTAAAGGTTGTATGTCTACATTTACAAATAAGGCATCGAAGATCACCAAAGGATCATTAGTGATAACAAAAGGAGAGAAGGTAGGTACATTGTATCTATGTACTGGTAACACTGACTCTTTTATCTCTTTATCTTCTAAAGGAGTGGATACAACACTGTGCTTGTATATTTTAACCTTGTACAATATTTACTGCAAATAGATTTTCAGTAAAAGAATAGAAAAGGTACAATGGAAAATACAAACATTACACACAGATTTTTCCCTTGGAAACCCAAACCAGGAAAACCAACATATTTTATATTCATTCATCATGATACATTGTTTACAATAAAATACACATATAGGAGTCAACGACATACAAAACCCTAACCCAATGATCTAGATTAGTCAACAACCCGAATTCCTTAACCAGAAATAGAAAACCATCGGCAAAAAACCATGTGCCAAAAAACCACCTAAATATGTGACACGTTTCCCAAGGCAGTTTTTTTTTTATAATATCCTTGTGATTGGTTGGACATATATTGAGAAATAATGATCTATATGCATGGATTTCATATAATGTTTTTGCATGGATAATTACGGATTTGCACTTCTTTCCCTGTTTCCACTTTTCACTTTCATTTTCCTTGTTTATGGAATGGTTGTGTTATCTCATAGCCAAATTAATCATGATGAAAAAATGTATTAGATGTTTAATTTTACCATGTCTTATATGTCATGTACTAATTTGACTATGATGGATATAGATGAGACTAATCAATAAGGTTAGTAGTAGAGGAAATAGAGGAAGAAGAGGGAGATTGATGAACACATTTTGGCAACCTAGGGGGCATAAAAGGTTAATATTATCTATACATTTTGATGTTTATTTTGATGAATCTCAGTAGTTGATTCAAACTCGGCATTTAAATCTTGGTGGACAACATGCCTTTCCTCAACCCCAAGTACCTCCTACTGTCATATTGCATCCTCACCATGGTATTCTCAATGTTCCTAAATCCCCTTTGCAACCACATAATCATGGATGGGGTGGTATTCTTTCTAATCCATCCTCTGGTGTCGATAAATGACCCATTGACCNGAATATTGTTGCCACAAATGCATGTTTTCCTCCTCCTTCAGTTCACCCAACATTACTAGTTCATACTTTTGTTACAAATACATCTATGCCTCCTCCTCCTCCACCACCTAAAGATAACAAAAATCCCCTCCATAACTCTCCTATAGACAAAGGAAACCAACCAATTACCTATCCCATCATGGCTAAATCTTCTTCCTTTGCTCACTCCAAGATGAAATCAACAAGCAGTGGTAAGATAAATATGTGTGATATATGCATCTAGAAGTAACACAACTGGAAGAGAAAAATTCTCAATAGAAGACTTCATTAGGGAAAGGGAAGAATTCTTTAGAAATAAATTCCCTGAATTATTTTGACTTTGTTTCAATTGATACTTGACTATGACATTACTATTTTTGGACAGATTGCAGAACCATGATATTTTTTTAGGCTTAAAATAGCATGTTAAATTATGGGATATACAAGTGATATATGTCCTTAACTTGAATAGAAATGCAAGTAAACTAGAATGTTGGCAATGCCATGTAGTAAGAATAATTTTTGGAGTTTCATTACTAATTATGTTTGTTTGTGAATAATGGACAACTCCATTGTGAATACAACAATAAATTTGAAAAAGGCACAAAAGAGATTAAACTCCCTCATAATACTTACTGTAGACATCACCATACCCTTCTTAGACTTGATTACAATATAAATAACATGAGCTATTAAGTTCAAATGATGAGAAAAATGTCAATTCCCACTAGCTCAACCAGTTAAGGTGTGGGTTTCATTTGTTAGGAAACCCAAGTTCAATACCCTTACGGTGTTTTTAACTTGAATGAGATGCTTACATGGTTCAAATTCCATTATTGGGACACAACCATTAAGAGTTTTTGTTAAGAGATGTGTAATTCCTTCCCTACTTAATATGGAGTTGATATGTGGCATTTAAAAAAAATATTAATTATGTGTGTGTGCTCGTGTGTGTGATTTCTACATCTCAACATGAGGGAGATGTGTAATTCATTGAATACTTAACATGAAATTGACACATGACATTTAAAAAAAAATTATAACTAAAAATTATTTCAATGTCTACCATAAATAATATATTTCAATATCAACTTTATATATGAAGCAATTGAACGTAAAAAAAAATTGTATGGTTAAAACATTTCGATGGTGTGTTGCTAAGTATGCTAAGCATGAGAGAGATGTGTAATTCCTTTCATGCTCAACATATGTGTGTGTGTGTGTTTAGGGGGTTAAATCCATCTTGACACTAAATCTTTCATAAGTTGATGGGATTAGATTTTATAGGTGAAATCTTGTTTTAAATTGAAAAAAACTTGAGAAAAAATTTACACCTCCAAGAATGTGATCCCTTTCCATACATGATAAATTCAATATAAAAATAAATGTAAACTAATTTAATTAAATAATTATACATTAATGTGTACTATTTTTAAAAGCAGTAGGCTAAAGATTCTACCAAATGATGATTTTTCCAGGGATATTTTTTCCAAATCCAGCCAAAATTTGTTGGGTTTGTAGATTTGAGTGATTATTTTCTGAGTGCACTCAGCATTTTTCAGCATGCTGAATCCATTTCTGCATTCAGAAATAGATTTTGAATAAAAAAAAAAGTGATTCCTGTATATTTATATCATCGAATTCTGTAAAAAGAGACATTGTGTAATAACCATCGCCTTTTTAAAATCATAGTATTATATTCTAAACTATTTTTTAAATATCAATTCATCACACCATCTATCTTATTAACTAAACATGTGTATGTAGTTTTTCTTATGACATCAATGTGTTATATTATATTTACTATAGGTTTATCTTTAAATCTTCATATAAACTTACTATTTTTTGAATAAACTTTTTTTTTTATGTTTTTAATTAGATTTTTATAGTTTTTTTTAATGAAATTATTTATTTACATTAAAAAAAACTGTTTATAAATATAAACTTCAATTTATATTTTTTTATTTGTACATTTTTTAAATTTTAGATTTAAAAAATTAATTATATTTATTATTTTATTATAAATAAAAAATTCATTTCAATGATACCAATTCATTAATTTTTTCAAGATATAAAAGATTACCAATTAAACATAAATAATACTATGTAATAATTCATGAAATATCTTATCAAACATATAATAAATAATACTATGTTATAATTCATGAAATATCTTATTAATTTTTTCAAGATATAAAAGATTACCAATTAAACATAAATAATACTATGTAATAATTCATGAAATATCTTATCAAACATATAATAAATAATACTATGGTATAATTCATGAAATATCTTATCAAACATATAAACATACTTGTTTTAGATTTCATAGTTTCTTTTAATGAAATTACTTATTCACATTGAAAAACATTCTTTCACAAGTATAAACTTCAATTTATATATATATATATATATATATATATATATATATATATATATATATTTTGTACATTTTCTAAATTTTAGATTTAAAATATCAATTATATTTATTATAAATAAAAAATTCATTTTAAGTATACCAATTCATTAATTTTTTTAGGATATAAAATATTATCAATTAAACATAAATAATACTATGTTATAATTTATGAAATATCTCATCAAACATATAAATAAGTTTTGCATGGCAGTGCCAGGTTGGAATGGGAATAAATGCACTACTACGGCGGGACCGAGTACAGACACACGGGAAGAAGGTTGAAGTACATGTGGTATCCATGTAGAGGATGACTTTGTGGCATCATATCACTGGCCATCCACAAGACATTTGGCTTGTAGATGACCCACAAGGTTAATATGCGAACGAGGCAGTTTTTTCCTAGGGTGTGTATAGTTTAAACATGGGACTTAGAAATTTTTTCTCTAAAGGAATTGAAATAAAGGTTCCTAGGAAAAAGGACCAGGAATCATACACATTAAGCATTCAAATATAATAAACACAATTTCCTGACATCCAACATAGTTGAAGGAAATAAAATTTAGCATTTCTGAATTAATTTTCTTTGAAATTTATCAAATATTAATAATGTCTTGCAACAAAGGTTCTTGGAAAAAAGGATTAGAAAACACAGACATTAAGCATTCAAATATAATAAACACAATTTCCTGACATCCAGCATAGTTCAAGGAAAAAAAAATAGAATTCCTGAATTAGTCTTCTTTGAAATTTATCAAAAATTAATAATGTTTGTTACATATTTCTGGAATCTGTTCCATATTTCTGGAAATTTAAATGTGTTTTTCATATAGACTGGGATTGGGGCTCCCATGAACCATAAAAGAAATAAGTACAAGAATTAGGACTATAGAAAGAAGAAGTGCGAGATGGTAGAGAGGAAGACCTGAAAAGAAGAAATTGGAAGTTATGAGTCTTTGGTTAGAAATTTCTATTTAAAAAGGTAGAATAATTGGATTGATAAAGAAAACAAGATGACATCAGTATAGACTTACTATGAATCTGATGCATTTTTGTTGTTATCGTCGACGGTTGTTGGAATCGTGAAAATCGGTTGTTTCCCTTCGTCGATGAGCTTGTCCATTCTCCATTGGAACCATTCTTCAATGTAGCTTCTCATGGGGGCCACGTTGATTTCATCCTGGATTTCTATGTCGAAAAGCTCATTTTCTAATTTTTGTAGATCCATAGAAATACTATGCAGAGCTTATTCAATTTCTTCATTATGTGCTAAATAGTCCAGTAGCCAGTTCTCGATCTCATCTACACGATATTCAAGGATGTTGTAAAAAAATTCTAAAGAAAACCCCTTTAAAATATCAAGTTGTTCATCGAAGGCTTATTTGGTCATTGACAAGGATTTGAGGATTAGATTTGGGTCTTGAACCTCATTGGTACTTCTGGCTAAGTTTATTTGGGTCAGGTTTCTGAATAATTCTTCTTTTTCTCATATGGCTTGTTCACATGATTGGACAATGAGCTATAGGTTCTTAACTTTTTGTTTCCAGCATGTTTTTAATTGTTTGATCCACTTTGGGGAGGGGAGA
Organism: Picea sitchensis; assembly: GCA_010110895.2. NCBI lineage: Eukaryota > Viridiplantae > Streptophyta > Pinopsida > Pinales > Pinaceae > Picea > Picea sitchensis. Next base: position 71,174 of record SNQJ01S0042557.1, read on the forward strand.
TTCTCTTGTCTTCTTTTCATATCCGAGTTGTTGATGGCATGGTTGACAAAAGGGGTCAACATCTGTTCATAGAAATGTTGATCATTTTTTAAATTCGTCTGCAAATGTTTGTGCAAATCATTTTCCCTCTTTCGAAAGGAAGCTATATTTTGTGATGTTTCCTAGGATTCACTAGCTAGTTGCATTATTTTCTTGATGTTATTCTCTACAAGGGATCTACACTATGCAAGGAATCTGGAGGATCCTTTTAACTTGGTTACAGGGGTAACAAGCATGGTTTTTTCTAAAGGTCTGAAAAACTCTGGGGTAGCATGCAAGGTTTTTTCTAAAGGACAAACAAACTCTGGGGTAGAAATGAAAGCCGCCTCCAATTCCTTGATGCGGGCGTTCCGACTGACAATCTCGGCTTCAAGTCCTCCAATGGAGTCATCAAGAGAATCACCGGTTACGCGGTGAAATAGGGAGATTTGGGATAGCTGCATTTTCCTAAATTTAATATTTGTATGAGATTTTCCTTTATTATTTGTTACATGTCTCTTTTCAATGACCATATTTTTAGATTGGTTGTCAAAAACAACACTCTGGAATACGAAGGATTCATCTTTGTCAAAAATGTTGGTCTCAGCTATTTCCATTGCAGAACTATGGTGTATCGTGTCTGCGGATGGGTCAACTTTGTGCATGTGCTCAATTTCAAGTTGCATCTTCTCACTTTCAATTTCGGGTTCATTTGCCTGCCCTACAAGGGTCTTTCTCTTCTTCGTCAGGGGAAATTTGTGATAACTATTAATTTTTGTGCGAGGAGGGTTCTTATTTCCTCCTCCGTTTGAAGATTTTTGGATTGCTTTATTACTAGGGTGGGTCGTTGAAGCGATTCTCCATGATATCGTGCTCTTGGGAGTGTTGGCAGGGGACTAGACACTCTTCTCACCAGATACTTTTTCCTGTTGTCTATACAATTCAGTTTCTCTTTACAATGTCTCTCCGTCGCAATCGTCAAAAGCAAGAGTGTTGTTGTCACTGTCCCTGTCTTTGGTCAAGCAGCTATGGATAAAAGAGCTTCTAAATCCAACTGATAGCAAATTTTCTTGAAAAATCATATTAGGGTCGAACCCTTTTATCCTTTCAGCACATGTTAGGTTCAAGTTCTTGAAATGGCTTGCGAATTCGTCAATATTGTTGACGTTTCTACACATGAAGTCCCCGACTTTCCAGGGAAGAGGAATGAACTGTTTTTTTTTCTTGTCATGGAAAGAATGCAACCAGTGGTTGTATTGCCTTGTTATTTATGTAACAAACATCTTGTCCGTGACATGGCATGGAAGGAAAGTAGGATTTTCCTTGGAGCCAAAGACCATTAGTACACTGTGTTTTTCCTTTTATTCAAGTGTCCCCTTCCTATTCAAAAACTTGGTTGCCTGGACAGACATCTGGGGAGCATCCTTTCCTAACAATAAATCTTTGAAAACTGAGACAAAGTCATTAAAAACCTCATAAAAACAATGGGAGGCCTTGTGCCTCCACAGGGCTCGGTACCAGAATGTCGTTGGGTCGAATTCACAGTTTATTTTCTTGGAAAGAGACAGTTTTGGAAACATACAACAATGCACTATTGCGAAAATCAAGTAGGATGACATATAAAATTTATTGGATTCTTTGAATCATGATAGATGGGAATAGATTTCAATGGAAATTAGCTTCCCCAATCAAAAATGAATTGTTCCTTGACTGTGAAGTACAAAATATAAATAACTATATGGGAAATGATTGTCGTGGATTCTTGTCTCGTTATTCTTGTAAACAACTAAGAAATTTCATGGAATGGATTTCTAAATGAACTTACCTACAACTTTGTGATATCTTCAGGAACTTATGTCAGGTCTTCGAGGAACTCGGCTAAGATGTTCAACCCGTTATCATGTTTTTCTAAGAAATGCTTGCAGTCGTGTCCTTTGAAGGTCAATGTTGGCTCTGACAATCTTAACATCCTACGGAAGACCTGAGGTGACAAATAAATAGGAGAATGGTCGTGCAATGGAATAATTCTTTGGCTTGAAATATATTTTTTGGCGCACCAAGAGACTACCTCCTTACAATAAAAATCCTCAGGGATGCAACCTGCACAAGCAATCACAGAGGTCCAAATCACTTCGTTTTGGGCGGAACGGGATGAATAGTAAGAGTATGCCCTAGACCACTGGAAGTTCTGGTCCTGACGTCCAAAGATATTCATTGTATCTCAAAAAAATTGTTGTCGACTTGCTTCCATAAGTTTACAAGAATCTTTGTTTGCTCGAGATGATGTTTGAAATGAAGAGTTGGAAGGGATAATATAACGCTGTGTAAATATTGGTCCAATGCATGTGAATGGGAGATCTCCTCGAGACTTTCACTCATTAAAGACAATTTCGATGGTTGTTGCATGATGCATTGTTAGCATTAAAGACTAGTAATTGCATACATAAAAGTGCGAACATGGCGGATACAGCAATGAGAAATTAAGCATTGGATATTTCCTGAACGGGCCAACGCGACAACCCATGTTTTAGGTGAACAATCGAAAGGGACAATATAACTCTCCGCAGATCTTGGTTTAATGCGTATTAATGGTAGATATCCTTGAGCATTTCGCTCATTAATGAAAATGTTGATGGTTCCTGCATGGTGAGTTGTTAGCATGAAAGGTTACTAATTTCATATTAAGAAGGAAGTACGAAGGACGCGGGGATGAGAAAGAGTAATTAAGGAGTGTCTAATTATTGAAAGCGGTCGGGTGGGCTTCAAAATAGGGTTACAAGGTACAATCGTTGGAGGTGAGGGTGCGAGGGTCAAATTGTATGTCTCAATTTTTTTTGAGTGCAACACACATAACATCGAAAATGACATGATAGGACAGTCCAGAGGGAAATCTGTATATCGCAGAAGTCCGGGTAATGTTTGCAGGACACGGAACAATGGAGGTGCAAATGTGAGCCCGCTTATTTGGGAACCCACAATCGAAAAAGTGGCTCAATTTTGGAATAGAGAAACGGCTGGGCGGATTCGTTTTCGCTAATATATTGAAACTGGTAATATATATCCCATTGCATCGGAAGATCTTTTCTACATGTCTCTGGGCAGAAAAGAGAAAATAAGAGAAGATAAATTAATTTAAATTCGAGGAGTTGAGCTTCATTTAAATTTCATTGTCTCGTCGATGCTTTTGATTTTTAATGGAGGTCTATACAGTTGTTTCATGATGAGATATTAGCATTAAACCTTTGTCGGGCACAGTAAACAATGACTAAGAATTGGAGATTTAGTGAACCCGCCAACCTGAGGAACCGCGAAAGAGATTCCATGAAATGGGCAAGTATGGAAAGTCATCAGATGAGCTTTAGAATTAGGTTAACAATGGTTCCCCAAGAGATGTGACATCCTAAGGGTCAAATTGTATGTCTCGGAACTTGAATGCAAAATATGTACCATGGAAGAGGGGATGATATGGGTGTTCGACGGTCAATTTGTATATGGCAGACCCTTTCGCTCATTAATGACATGTTTAAGTTTCATGCACGATGAAGTGCTAGCATTAAATCTTTCCAATTACATTTCTAGAGAGAAGTAGGAAGGTGGCGGGGACAGGGAACAACAAGTAAGGAATGGATAATTATCGAAAGCGGTTGGTGATGCTTTGAAATAGCGCTACAAGATACAACCAACAGAGGTGAGGTCCCAAGTTTCAAATTGTATCTCTCAGGATTGTTGACTGCAAAACATGTAACATGGAAGAGGGCATGATGATGCATTCTTGCGGACAAATTGTATATCGCGTAACTCCGGGTACTGTTTTCTAGTCGTGGAACATTGGAAACACAATCCTGAGCCTGCCAGTCCGGGAACCCACAATCGAAAAGTGTCTAAGTATGAAATAGGGAAACGGTGGGGCGGACTCGATACACGGTAAATGTAAAATGTCATGGAGATACAACCAACTTGGGGCTAATTATTGAAAGGAAAGGAGGATAGTTGGGCTTGTGATGGGGAATTCCAGCAGACAAATTGTATATCGCAGAACTCCAGGCACTGTTTGCAAGTCATGAAAGATTCAAAACACAATTTTGAGGTCATCAATATGCAATCAAAAAAGTGTCCAAGTATGGAATAGGGAAACTCTTTCCCAAATTTGTTTTCGCTAATATATTGAAATTTGTAATAGCTTTTCCATTACTTGGAAAGATCTTATTTGCATGTTCTGGACAATTTCTGTAGGGATGGTTAGTCCTCGAGACTTTTGCTTATTAATGATGATCTTTACGGTTGTTGCATGATGGTGTTTTAGTATTAAATATTTGATGTTTCATATTTGGAAAGAAGTACGAGGATGGTCGGAACAGGAAACGATGACTAGGAATTGGAGATTTCCTGAACATGCCAACACGAGGATCCAAAATAGGGTGACAAGGTCTCCCCAGAAGACGTGAAGCCCCGATGGTCAAATTGTATCACTCAAAACATTTGAATGAATAATATGTAACATGGAAGAGGGGACAATGTCAGATTCTGGTAGTCAATTTGTATATGGTGGAGGTCCGGGTGCCAATTGTTTCGTACCAGTGTGTTGAGTTGTCACTAGAAAGACCATAATTAATGTATATTAGGAAGGACACGAGGTTAGTGGGGATAGAAGGAAATGACGGATACTTTGAAACATTTGTGAACCCTAGTAGAGTGAATCTTGTGAGTTCTAGGAGTCCACGGTGGAGTTGTAGATCACAGAAGTTTTGAGTGCAAGATGTATATCACAGAACAGGAAGAAAGAGAGTTCGAAAGTGCCAACCCGGGAACCGTGACCATAAAATTGGCTAAGTATGGAAAGGAACAATGGTCGATAAGATTCTTCATGTGAGGATATAGATGGAGATGAAGATATGACATCCCACCAACACTGGAACCCACGATCATAGAAAGGCAACTAAGTATATAACTAGAAAGCGATAATAGATGGGAAGAAGAAAAGGGAAAAGGGATAAGTATCTCATAGAAGAACATCTACTATTTGTTTATTAATGTCAATATTTTCGAACCCCTGGTGTGAGTTATCACTAGTAAAAGCATAAATTGAAAATCATGAAATTTCTTTGGGTGCAAGATGTATATGATGGAACAGGGGACATAAGTGTTGGATATCGCAAACCTGGGACCCGATGGTCAGATACTTGGCTAAGTATTCAAAGGTATCACAGTCGGTCGGGCTCATGGTGTGAATATATAGATAAAGATAAGCATCTACCAATCTACAAATCCAGGAGGTCATGATCATAGAGATGCGACTAAATATAGAACCACAAAGGGATAATAGACGGGGAGAAAACAAGGAAAATTTAAAAACAAAATTATATTTATTCCAATAGTATTCATATTAATATATATTAATATGAGTTCGAGGAGTCTGTGGTGGAATTGTAGATCACGAAAGTTTTAAGTGCAAGATGTATATCACAGAACAGGAAGCAGTTGATTTCGAAAGAAGCAACTCGAAAACCGTGGCCATAAAATTGGCTAAGTATGGAAAGGAATAGCAGTAGGCCGGATTCGTCATGTGAGGATATAGATGGAGATGAAGATATGTCATCCCGCCAATGCTGGAACCCGCGATAATAGAAAGGAGACTAAGTATATAACCAAAAAGAGATAATAGACGGGAAGAAGAAAAGGGAAAAAGGGCTAAGTACCTCACAGAAGAACATCTATTGTTCGTTTATTAATGCCAATCTTTTCGAACCCCTGGTGAGTTCTCACTAGTAAAAGAATAAATTGCAGATCACGAAAGTTCTTTGGGTGCAAGATGTATATGACGGAACAGGGGACATAAGTGTTGGATACCACAAACCCAGGACCCGGTGGTAAGATAATTGGCTAAGTATTCAAAGGGACCACAGTCAGTCGGGCTTATGGTGTGAAGATATAGATAAATATAAGCATCTACCAATCTATGAATCCAGGAGGTCATTATCATAGAGATGCGACTAAATATAGAACCACAAAGGGATAATAGAGGGGGAGAAAACAGGGAAAATTTAAAGAGAAAGTTTTTATATTTATTCCAATAGTATTCATATTAATATATATTAATAGATTATTTCTGGTCCAAATGTAAATCATCTTCCAATTTGTAGGATCCTGTTTGGGTCGCAAATTTCGTTGAAATCCATAAGAAAAAAAAAATGGTGGACGATTGGGCTCATGATGGGGCATTCTAGCGCAGAAATTGTATATCATGAAACTCCTGGCACTATTTGCAAGTCAAAAAAGATTCGAAACACAATATTGAGGTGTTCAATCAGGGAACCCGCAATCAAAAAAGTGTCCAAGTATGGAATAGGGAAACGTTGGCCTGAACTTGTTTTCGCTAAAATATTGAAATTTGTAATAGCTTTGCCATTACCTGGCAAGATCTTCTTCGCATGTTTCTGGACAAGTTCTGTAGGGATGGTTACTCCTCGAGACTTTTTCTTATTAATGACGATCTTTACGTTTGTTTCATGATGGCATTTTAGTATTAAACCTTTGGTGTTACATATTTGGAAAGAAGTACGAGGATGGGCGGAACAAGAAACAGTGACTAGGAATTGGAGATTTCGTGAACCTGCCAATGCGAGGATCCAAAATAGGGTGACAAGGTCTCTCCAGAAGATGTGAGGCCCCGACGGTCAAATTGTATCACTTGAAACATTTGAATGCATAATGTGTAACACTGAAGAGGGGACAATGTCGGAGTCCGACAGTCAATTTGTATATGGCGGAGGTCCGGGTGTCAATTGTTTCATACCAGTATGTTTAGTTGTCACTAGTAAGACCATAATTAATGTATATTAGGAAGGACGCGAAGTTAGTTGGGATGGAAGGAAACGATAGATACTTTGAGTCATTTGTGAACCCTGGTAGAGTGAAGCTTGTGAGTTTGAGGAGTCGATGGTGGAATTGTAGATCATGGAAGTTTTGAGTGCAAGATGTATATCATGGAATAAGAAGCACCAGAGTCTGAAAGCACCAACCCGACAACCGTGACCATAAAATTGGCTAAGTATGGAAAGGAACAACATTTAGTCAGATTCGTCATGTGACGATATAGATGGAGATGAATATATTTCAACCCGCCAACCCTGGAACCCGTGATCATGTAAAGGAGACTAACTATATAACCAGAAAGCAATAATAGACAGGAAGAAGAAAAGGGGAAAAGGGCAAAGTATCTCACAGAAGAAAATCTATTTTTTGTTTATTAATGCCAATCTTTTTGAACCCCTGGTGAGTTCTCACTAGTAAAAGAATAAATTACAGATCACAGAATTTCTTTGGCCGGAAGATGTATATGATGGAATAGGGGACATAAGTGTTGGACACCGCAAACCCAAGACCCGGTGGTCAGATAAATGTCTAAGTTGGGTTACAAAATACAGTTGAGATTATTTTCCACAATGACTTCCATTTGTCCTGTCGTCAACCAAAAAAAAAACAAATATGTACAATAATGAAGCTTGTGGAAAGTCTTTTATAGATTTCAACTTGACGATCAAATGCGTGATTCGTAAAAAAAAATGAGTTGAATATCAATTTCGGGTCTTGGACGTCATTGGTGTTGCCAACTAGATCTATCCTAGCTTTTTGAATAGCTTTTCTCTTCTAGTTATGGCCTACCTGCATTGGTTGCTTATTCAACATTCCATACTTTGTTAAGTGTTAATTTCCCTCTGTCGTCGAAAACTTGGGGGTTAAGGTGCCTTCCTTGCAATGTTCCTGATCATTAACATCTGAGACAACTTAGAAATGTGATTCATGCCCAATTCAAAGACAAGGGAGTGGTTTTATGTGACGTCATCTTTGGGGGAAACAAATCCTGTTAGGCAACAAAAACTGAGACAAAAAAAAAAATCAAGTATGTTGTGATTGCTATTATCCCTGTATTTGATCATTTGTTTGGTTGAAAAGCCTACCTAAAGATTTGTATGTTGAACTTCTTTGATTTATTACTGTAAATTGGAAGGGACATCCAAACCAACTGCAAAATGTTCCTCTGTTAAAGTACATAGCTTCTTCCAGCAACACAGATCTGGCAAGTGTATCAAATGATGCAGATCACATCAGAATATATCTTTCGTCGTAGGGGTGGTAGACATGGCAGCCCACAAAATGGTATGGAATGTTTGGAAGTGACACCATATATTACTCCATGCCTGAATACACTCAGAAGGAAATTATAAAATTGGATACCCACGAACGTGAGAAAATGTATGCGCGTTTTAATCAACATTCTAAAATTACAGAATTTTTTATACCAAAGTTGTAACAAAATTGACAGACAACCAGTTTCTATGTCAAAAAATGTTGAACAACCTCTCGATGTAGTAACAAACTCGACATACAATCAACTTTCGATCACTATTGATACTAATGTCAAGTGTAAGAAGTCGTGATCCCAGGTTCCAAGTTGTTTCACCTTGGGCATCCACATTGGCGGCACCCCAGGCTCCAGATAGCTTCAGCTTCGAACATTGACATTAGCGGTGGCAATGGGAACAATGCTATTGACTACAGTGCAACAATGCGGTGAACAAGTAGGGATGTCATTGTCAAAGCACCTAAACTGTAGGATTGTCAGACCTGCAAAGAACATCATTTTTAGTGTTTCTTTCTCACGACAACTACAATGTTTCTTTCAGTCCATAAATATTTGGACGTTGGCTGTCCTGTGTGATAATGACCTTCACATTAGGCACATGCCAAACATTTATTATCTGACATTGCAGTGTCAATGCAATTTCCATAGTGGATTACGGCTCAATTGCATTGGCACAAGCAATATTAATTGTGTGATTAATTAACATCCTTGAAGGACGTGAATCCCAAACAACGCCTAAAACTTTTTGAATAGCCATGTGTTCAAAAAATACATTGTTCTATATTTAAAAAAATAAAAAATTGTATGGTTCGAACATTTTGTTTTCAAATATCGCATCAACTGCAATAGAAGAAATGCATTTTCCTTATCCAAAGCAAGGGAAACAACAGGAAGATTGACATTAGGTGGAAACAACTCTGGAATACACCACTACGTTAAGGTCTCTTCTAAAGAATGAAATACAATGATTACATGAAGGTGGTATTAAAAGGTGATTTTCAGAAACCAAATCATTACCTGAACACGCGAAACTTCTTGCAGAAGGTGGTAGTATAAAGTAATCCTCATAAATTGTTTCAAAGTCCATAATCTAGAATTCCTTCCGATTAAATTTTTCCAATTACATGTTGATGCAAGGATTATAAAGTTTTGAGAGCGTCATTCCCTGGTTATATACCCACCTTCAAGTAGGAGGGTAATATTCGTGCAAAGAGGGGCAAGCTCATCGACCTAGATGAAATCATATGCATAGGAATAGTAAAAAATAAATGTGCAATAGTGATAGAAAGTTGATTGTATTTGGAGTCTGTAACTACATCCAGAGGACAGTGAACAAAATTTGACAAAGAATATGGCTTTATGTCAAGTCTATTACCACACCCAGAAGTAGCTCAACAAACTTTGAAATAGAAACTTATGTAATTTTAGGATGTCGTTTTAACCACCCATACAGTTTCTCATACTCATGACGATCCAAATTTATAATTTCCTTCTGAGTATATTAGTGAATGGAGTAATATTTTGCATCATTTATGAATATTACAGACCATTTTTCAAGCCACAGTAAGTGTGACTCCTCTGACGGAAGACAAATTCTTGTGTGCTCTGCAGAATTTGATACACTTGCCAAATCCGTGTTGTTGGAAGAAACTATATACTTCAACGAAGGAGAATTTTGCAGGTGACCTAAAAATCCCTTCCAACTCCTAGTAAGAAAACAAATAATATCAACAAACAAATCTCTAGGTAGGCCTTTCAACCAACCAAAGCATCGAATACAGGGAGAACACTATTCATAAGATACTTGGTTTTTTTTTTCCCTGCCTGAGTTTCTGTTGGCTAATAGAGTTTTTTTTTCGCTCAAAGTTGACGTCACATAAAACCATTCTGTCATATTTCAATTGGGCTTCAATGGCATCTCTAAGTTGTCTTACATGTCCATGATCAGGAACATTACAACGAAGACACCTTAAAGACCGACTCTTTGATGATAGAGAGAAATGGGAATAAGTATTTAAAATCAACACTGGAGGATGACAGTATAATCTTCCGTATATTTTGGTTCAATTCATCTTAATGGTAGATTCCCTCGATCCTTTTTCTTATTAATGTCGATCTTTTAGAATATGTGCATTGAATAGTCACTAATAGCACATATTAACATTCTCATATCCAAGCAGATTCTCAAATATGACAACCTGTAACATATGCATAGTATTTCAGAGGGACATGACCTCAAAACCTCTGTGGATGACACGTTCATGGATGGCAGCGTGGTAGTACAATATTGCATTGTTACTATGATGATGCCTTTAAAAAAATAAAATAGCCAACACTTTTTGCAAATTCAAAATGCACGCAATTTTTTTTATCAGATCCCATGATATTCGCCTCTTTATGCATTTTAATGGGAGATGTCCTCGAGCTTTCCGCTTATTAAAGCCAATATTTTCGAACTAGTTTGGTCGTTTGTCACTAAAAGAATAATTAATTTGCATTGGGAAGAGCGGAAGGTGGCGGGTATGGAGGGGAGAGAAAAAGTTCTTTTAAACTTTTCTGAACCTAGGAATGCGTGAACCCACGAAACTTTGAAGACTCGACTAAGTATGGAAAGGAAGGTCGGATAGATGAGTCATCGTAGGTAGAGGCAAGGTTGCGAGTTCGAGGAGTTTGGGGTCGAATTGTAGAGCACGAAAGTTTTGGGTGCAAGATGTATACCCCGAACACGGGTTACCAAAGTTCGATAGCACCTATCCACGAACCCGAGTTCATAAAATTGGCTAATTATGCAAACGAACATCAGTCGGTCGGACTCGTGATGTGAATATATAAATGGAGATGACTATTTGTCAGTTCACCACACCAGGAACCCGCAAGCACAGAAACGTGACAAAGTATAGAATCAAAAACGCATAATAGAGGGTAATAACAAAAGGGAAAAATGGGCATGTTTAGAAGAAATTGGATAAATATGCAAACTAACAAAGGTCGATCAGACTCGTGATGTGAATATATAGATGGAGATGACAATTTTTCAATTGGCCACCCCGGAACCCGCGACCACAGAAACGTGGCAAAGTATAGAACCAAAGACGCATAATAGAGGGGAAGAACAAAAGGAAAAAACGGGAAAGTTTACAAGAGGAAAAAGAAAGGGGGAGAAGAAATTTATCGCTCACACAAAAACACTTTCTCTCATAAATATGAAGCCATAGAAATACATTAACCATGGGAAAAACATCATCAGCTATGAAATATAGTTTGAGCCCGACAAACTCTGGGTCAAGCCATAAGAGATGTAATTTACATCCACTGCAAAGTTTTTCATATTATTTTATCTTAATGATATTTTCTGGGGAGCCAACTGTAAAACCATGTAACAACAGATCCAACTGCAGATGCAGTACCCCAACATCACAAAGTTTAAGAAAACAAGAGCATATAGAAAATAACAACCCAGTTAAGAAGCACCAAAAGGCCCAACTGCAGTCGCACAACCTGAACCCTACAAAGTTGAATCAAACAACAATAAGTAGCATCCATCAAACCAAGAAGTAAGCACCGACCAACCAACCAGGAATGTTGGTGAAGAACAATATTGGCGAAATTCACTGCACACAAGATTGTATCAAAAACTTAGGAGGAAATGTATTGTAACACATCTGTTAACCAAATATTTCAGACCGTGAGACCTATCAGGTAAAATTCAAAGTTGGAAGGATCGTCCAAAGGCTTGCCACTGTGCAAGCAATTAAGAAAGGTGCAGTTTTCACGGTTGGTATTTTTCAATACTGGGAGTGATAAAAATCCTCGTGCAGTCCATCTTTGTATGTGATTACTGCGACAAGAGAAGAAGGACTGTAATGTTGTCTTCGTCTCGTTCTTGATCGCTAATGTTCGACACAAAACCTACCTCCATCACAACCACAATGACACACAGGAAAAGGGAATCGTATTTTCTCCTCACATACAAAGATGTTCTGCAAGAGGATTTCGACTCAGGCATCCCCAACAATCAAATTTCCCACCTGCAGATAGCAATTGAAGCTAATCACGACACCCAAACCCGCCTGTCAACGGGGAACGACAGAAGGCCAATATTCGACACAGAACCTACCTCCATCACAGCCACAGTGACGCATAGGAAAATGGAATCGTATTTTCTCCTCACATACAAAGATGTTCTGTAAGAGGATTTCGACTCAGGCATCCCCAACAGTCAAATTTCCCACTTGCAAACTGCAGATAGCAAGCGAATATAATCACGGCACCCAAACCCACCCGTCAACGGAAAACGCTAGATTGCCAATGTTGGACACAGAACCGACCTCCATCACAACCATAGTGACGCATCGCAAAAGGAAATCGTAATTTCTCCTCACATACAAATATGTTCTTCAAGAGGATTTTAAATCAAGAATCCCCAGTAGTCAAATTTTTCACCTACAAACTACAAGTAGCAAGAGAAGCTAAACACGACACCCAAACCCGCCCGTCAATGGGGAACGACAGAAGGGCAATTCCAATCGCAGTTGCAGAACCCCAGCCGTGCAAACTGCGACAAGACCAACAGGCAAACAAGAACAACAACAACAGAAAAATAAAAAATCAGTGGACATGCAAGAAGCAAGCATGAACCAGTGAACCAATAATGTCGTTGAAGAACAATATTGCCCACATTGACTGCAGAGAACATCGCAACATGCTTGTTAAGTAAAAATTTAAGGCTGTGAAGTGTGTTAGGTAAACATTTAAGTCTGTCAAAACTGCTCTGTAAACATTTAAGAAAGAATACACTGTGGAAGACCTCTTACGTACAAAAAACATTTATTATATTATTTTATAACAATAATCAAAAAAATGAGTAACAATAGTTCGAACAGTAGAGCCTATGTAAAAGAAAAATGTATTCAAAGGACAAACTAATATGAAGTCAACTTATAAAAAAATGACTATCTATTTTCAAAACTTTGGATATCCAAACATTTCAAGAAAAAAATAATATATGATAATTTTTATTATATAAAAATCAATGTTTTTAGTTCCCTAGTTCCAACAATAGATATTATGCAAATATTTGTGGTCAACAGACAAACTAATATGAAGTCAACCAATTGTCCATAGCTATAGTCCCTCACACATAGCAGGGACTAATAAAAGGTTGTTTAATTGTTCTATGTTTTAAATTACATTTGTGGGTTGTTTAATTGTTCTATGTTTTAAATTACATTTGTGAATGTAAAAACACATTCATGAAACACTAAAATTATACAGAATTAACCACTCAAATATACAAAACAATTAAACTACAACTATAAATAATACTTTCACATATCCAAAGCAATCATATTTTCAAAAGCATTATTTTTCTTTTTATCTCTATTCAATAGTATTATTTTTACTCTTATTCAACAGAAACTTAAAGTCCCATAAACATTTAAGCTACAAGACGTTTGTTGATATACATAACATCCGTTTCCATTTAAAAACATAGAACAGTTTTACTTGGAGTCATGGTCTTTCTGGGATTTTGAACCCTGAGAAAAAATATGATTATTTTAATTCATCTCCGTGTAAAACATTATATTTCTGAGACCGTTATGCCGCACCGATGGTAGGCAAACCGTGTCGAGTACGCATAACCCTAGATACCTTCCGGCTTTGGATTTAAGAGATGTAAATATAAAAAGATTTGGTATTTAATAAATTTAGAATAGACAAAACGCTAATGACCTAATATAACTTTGGATTCAAGAGATTTTGATATCAAATAACTTTTTATTTAAGAAGTTTAGACATCAACATAGACATCAATCGTCGTAGGAAGAGTTGAATTAAGGTAGGAATTGCTCTGGTCCATCTTCTCCTCGGAAATCAGTTTGATAACTGTCTCTGAGGTAAAGTTATGGATGTTAAGAAGTTTTACCAAGCCATCCATGAATACAGATTCCAACCATTTTGAAAATATTTGATCAGGATATGAAGAGTACTGCCATGAAGATGCGGCTACAAAGTGATCCATGAGAGTTCTATCGATCTGTAGACAGCCATTACCTCCTGTAACTCTCGTGAGAGCACTGTTGAACTCATCCAACAAACTTTCTTTTAATTGCTCAAAATCAAATGGCTGAAACACGAGGGTTCTGTCTATTAATTTGAAGAAGCCGTTGGAGAAGTATTTCTGAACACAATGGAGAATAGAGAGCTCGTGAGCTGTTAGATCACAGTCATCTTGTAATGCGTTGGTGTGGCTGTAAGTGTCAATATAATTATCTGGTGCTTCAGCATAATAATTTAAATCCAATGCTCCCGCTGATGGCTTGCTAATCCTTTTCTCCGCGGTACATTCTTCCATACAGTCTGCCTTCCGCTTGCATGGGCATTTCCCCACCACGTTCCCCACTTGTTCATTTATGGAATTGATTTTACTGTACTGTTTGCAGTCCACTATAGAAACCTTGGATGTGCATGAGGATGGGGAGGTATTAGTACCAGCTTGAGCTGTTACTAACAGTTTTATACTAGTTTCCTTGATTGCTAGCAACCTGTCCTCGTCCATCGCTGATCCGGAAGTATTATGGTATTCTCTTCCCAGAGACGAGGTCATGATTATGATAGCATCAGATATACATACTTCTCTCCTGCTTGAATCAATTAACTTGCCTGTTTCCATGGCATTAACTAAACTGCTTATCACAACTGTGTCTGCATGCTCTATTTCTTCCAGGAAAACCACAGACTGAGGATTAAGTCTGACGAACCCCGCAAGCCTTTCCAATGTTCTCATCCCTCTGAGACCATGGAAATCCTGGTTTTTTGGATCGATAGAATTAAAATTGTTAAATCCAATGCAGGCAAAATTGTGTTCAGAGCCATAAACGATCTCTGCAAGTGACCTGGCAATTTTTCTCTTGCCCATCTTATCAGGTCCCAGAAATAACAACCATGCATCGCGCTTGAGAACAACAGCCCCTTGCCTTCTAGCCGTTCCCGACCTGCACCTCAAGACTGTCATTGCAATGGCTCGTGTTATCTTACTTTGCCATTTTACCTTCTCCTCTAGTCCTTTGCACAGCATCCTCAGACTTTCTAGGTCGAATTTCCTAAACCTTCCGTTAGATATTTCTGTATTTCGACCAAAACTATCATTGCCCACTGAAGTTGACATTGAATCTGGAGAGCTTGGATCATCTTGCCAGAAAATCCTATCAGAAGGTTTATTGGTGCATCGTATAATATCCTCAGCAGAACTCAGCTTGTCTGATATTGTATTTTCATTGTCGCTAGAAGATGCTGATCTGCCAAGAGCAATGGTAGTATCGACCTCCAATTTTCTGTCTTGATGAGATTCAGAAGCATTGTTTTCAAAAATAAAATTTCTAGTAGATTTGTCAATAGAATGTACAGATCCCATTAGTGACCAACTGGGGCATTGGGTCGACCTGGGCCTTGATTGGTTCTGAACAGAGGAAATCCAGCTGGGAGATTTAGAAGTGATACAATTACTTTCCCAGGAATTTATAGCGGACTGTTGCATTAACCAAGGCTCTTGCCATACATCTGAAACCATGCTCCATGGGGAGAAATTCTGACGTTGCTTTTTCATTTCTGATTGTCTACATTCCCGTGGATGAATACTGCGACATTTTTGGTACCATTTCTTTTGCAGGTCGCTCAGTCTTTCAATTGAACCTGTGGTCTGAATGGTACACATGGAAATGTATTAAGATCACAAAAATCTCCCTTTAATCGTTTGCTTCAACGCACAAAGACAATATCTACCTCTATCAGCCCACCCATATATATTGAAGCACAGTAAGATTGAACCTAATATAACCTCTGAATTTGTAAAATGAATTTACTCTTTCTTTTCTTTCTGACCATTAGAGTTTTGAGAATGGTTTGTAGCTGTCTCCTTAATTGTTATAGATTCGATTTAGTCTAATTAATCTTTAATAAAAAGAGTATATGGGTGCAAAGCTTTAACCATTGCACTTTATTGTTTTTAAAATCATTTTGCTTCAATAAATTTGAAATTAAAATTAAAAAAATTAGTATGTATTATTATAATGATTTGAACTATTTTAACAAAAGTATATTTGTAAAGATATTAAGATTTATTACTGTGAAGTAGTTTTTAACACTTAAAGGAATCTATATTAATCTATCGTTAAGGAGTTTAAACTGTAATCTATATTATTAATATAGATGGCTAAGGAGTTTGAGTTTAAACTGTTTTAAATGTTTTTTTTTTGTTTGTTAATTTGTGCGGGAGCTGTTGGCTACGCGATTACATCACGGAGTGGCTTAACAACATACTCCGTCACCGACTGTCCTACACCTAGGGGACTAAACTGTTTTAAATGTTAATGTTGTAGTTTAAATGTTTTATTTTTTGGTTTTTTTAAACCATATTTTCTGAATATATTTGTTTAAAATCTTATCAGAAATTGTTGGATCTGTAGATTTGAGTGATTAATTCTGTATAATTAGAATGCTTCAAACAAATTTCAACACTATAAATTCATTTCTACATTCAAAAAATATAAAAATACAATTTAAATAATAAAAAATTATGATTCATATAATTCATATAACAAGATTCATATAAAAAAAAACCAATATATAATTCATATAACAAGATTCGTATAAAAAAAAACCAATACATAAAACATTTATTAGAAAAAGAGCACAAAAGTTTTAGTTATACATAAAACATTTATCAGAAAAAGAGCACAAAAGTTTTAGTTTTTGATACTAGACAATAAATTAATAATAACCTTAATGAGACTTGTATGAAAGTGAAAAGTTATTATTCTTACAACAGACTACTTCAGAAGTTCTTAATATTGGAAAACAGTTGTTTGATCCCTTTTTCACCTACAAATACCCTATTTAACCAAGAAGAGGCACAGCCACCCGTAACACATAGTATTTTGAGAACATTAAACCATCTTTACCTCATAAACATCTGAAGCTGATCCGGAAGAGCCGTCATTCTTGTTCTTTGGAAGCCAGTAAAGCAGATTGTTACGAGCAATTTCCGCTTCAGTGGATTTGGTAATTGAGTTTTGATGATCTACGAAGATTCGAGCTTCAACCATAAAGTTAGATGAACATTTAGTGCAGCACGTCAAACTGTCAATATCAACGTCTGAACTTGCAGTTTGGAATTCCGGTATTTTTGGAAAGGATCCTTTGCCACCCTCCATCTTCGTATTTTGAATTGTTGCACTGTGTTATTTCATCGCACAAATACTTCTATTAGTGAAAAGGTCTTCCAGAAACTGTGAGATATGCACATACAGACTAAGGATCATAAGCGAAGAGTATTTCAGTAGGTATAAAAATGCTTTTGAAATAAACTTGATATCGAAAATGTCTCGTTTACTGTGCGCTCGATAAAGAGCTATTAGATAAACATACATGGACGACAAAGAAGAGAATTGAATAAATTTGTTTCAACACTTTCTTTGCAGTCTAAAGATTAACTTTAAACAATCTATATAAATATATGTTTAGAAAGAAAGAAAGTATTTTTAACGTGTCTACTAGGCTAAAAATAGTCTATGGGACAGATAGTTTTTCCATCTGGCTTTTGTATTCGGTCCTTTTCCTTGTCATAATCGAATAAGAATTAACTCTTTTTATGGTATATATGTTTTATTGGAGTTTGTTTTTATGAAAATTTCATATATATATATATATATATATATATTAACTTGGTAATGATTTTTCATTTATCAAATTTATATAAAAATATTAATAATAAATTTCAATATTTTTTTATATATTTGTTTTAATTTTTTTCATTAAAAAAATCTTATTCATTTATTTTTGTTTATTATTTTTTTTTATCATAGGTAATAATGTTTAGGAAAAAATTATATATGATGATGATGATTAGCATCCACTAAGACAGAATTGGTCTATCTAACCCAAGCATTAAGAGAAACTTTCCAATATCACCATAGTTTTGTTGAGTTAAGAAGCTATGAAGGTTGGTAGTGTGACAAATATTTTGAAAATGACATATAATTTGGGTATAGGTTGGACAATCTAAGAGAACCTGTTTTTCATCTTCAAAGGTGACAAAGGTGACACACTCTTTCATCCCATGGGGTTTTAGGAATTGAGTTTCACTATGGAGCTCGTGAGAATTTGTTCTTATCTTAGCAATGCTTATTTTTTCTTTACACTTGTCAAAATAGATGGATAATTTTTTATCTTCTAAATTAGGGTTGATTACATCCTTATAATACCTTAATTTTTTTTTCGTCTAACTCGTTATCACACCACATTTTCTCCTTAAATTTTGATTTGATGATACTTTTAATAGTATATTTATTCTACAAAATGGTGTCTTACATGATTCCCCAATATTTTAGCCAAGATCGGGCATCTTTATGCCATCCTCACTTGAGTCGATGGTGGTTACGACTTGATTTTGAAGCAATTTTAGGAAGCTTCTTGTCTTCCATCTGGTTTAACTTGTTCTTATACATTATGTATCTAGTCATAGTCGTGCTCTTAATGGGGGAGAAGATTTTTTCTAAGAGGAGGATGGGCTAGGGTGTATTTCCTTTAATTTTGAGATTATAGGTCATAAAATTCTTTTGTATTTTCTCTATCTTTCTCCAGGATTCCCCAGAGATACTACAACCCTAGACTTCACATCCATAAAGAATAACAAGCATAACAAAAGTCTCAAAGAGGAGTTTCTTCTTATCCCAACTCCAAAGAAGAATAATGTTTAAGAAAAACTTATATGGGATGATGATGATTAGCGTCCACTAAGACAAAACTGGTCTATCGGACCCAAGCATTAAGAGAAGCTTTCCAATATCGCCATAGTTTTGTTGAGTTAAGAGGTTAGGAAGGTTGGTAGTGTGACATATAATTTGGGTATAGGCTAGACAATCTAAGAGAACATGCTTTTCATCTTCAACCTTCTTAGTGTCACAAAGACGACACACTCTTTCATCCCATGGAATTTTAGGAATTGACCAACTCCTAGTTTCACTATGGAGCTCGTGAGAATTCATTCTTATCTTAGCAATGCTTATTTTTTCTTTACACTTGTCAAAATAGATGGATATTTTTTACCTTCTAGATTAGGGTTGATTACATCCTTATGATACCTTAATTTGTTTTTTCCTCTAACTCATTATCACACCACATTTTCTCCTTAAATTTTGATTTGATGGTATTTTTAATAGCATCTTTATTTTGCAAAATGGTGTCTTCCATGATTCTCCAATAGTTTAGCCAAGATCGGGCATCTTTATGTCATCCTCGCTTGAGTCGATGAAGGCTACGACTTGATTTTGAAACAATTTTAGGAAGCCTCTTGTCTTCCATGTTCTTTAACTTGTTCTTATACATTAGGTATCTAGTCATAGTCGTGCTCTCAATTGGGGATAAGCTTGTTTCTAAAAGGAGGATGGGATAGGGCATATTTCCTTTAATTTTGAGATTATATGTTATAAAATTCTTTTGTATTTTCTTTATCTTTGTCCAGGATTCACGAGAGATACTACAACCCCAGACTTCATATCCATAAAGAATAACATGTGTAAAAAAATTCTCAGAGAGGAGTTTCTTCTTATCCCAACTCCAAAGATTGGTTGATTTACAATTGTTTTCAAGCCCATAATAAGCTTTCCATCCCTTAATAATCTTTTTCTCAATGTTATAATTCCATTTGATCATGTGGTGAATATCAATTCCAAGATATTTGTAGGAAGTCACTTCCTCCAATTTGTTGTTGTCATAAACAAAGGTACCATAAGTGATCTTATTGGATTTAATAATCATGACCTTAGTCTTATCAGTATTAACAGTCATACCCATATTGGAGCAAAATTCCTTGAGGATTCTTAGTTGGTTTTCAAGATCATGGGGACTCCTTATCATAAGAACGATATCATCGGCATAAAGAAGAAGATTGATGACTATACAAGTGAGGGTAGGTTCGACACAACCTACTTTTTCCAAGAAATCTTCTAACTTGTCAATGTATATGCCAAAAAGGGTATAGGATAAGGGACAACCTTGTTTGAGTCCCATATTGCAGTTAATATCTTTCGACCATCCCTCGGTGTTTTTAAACTTAGCAATAACGTTCTCATACATCCTTATTGCAGAAGCCCTCAACTCGAGAGGCAATTTTATCTCTTCCAACCTATTCCAAAGGTTTTTCCTAGGAACCATGTCAAAAGTTTTTCTAAAGTAAACAAAACAACAAAAAAGATTGGTTTTAGTATTGTGAAACTCCTCTGCAATGATCCTAAAGGTAACAAGATGATCCAAAGTTGAATGATATCTCATAAACCCAACCTGACCTTTAGTTCTTTCACCGTGACTTTCTATCCAAAGGTTAATCTTCTTTTCCAAAATACTTCCATAACGCTTGGCTAAAATCAGGATAATCACAATGGTCCTCTAATTAAAGGGAATGTTTCTATCCCATTTTTAAAAAAGGAAACAATGAGGCTTTGTATTCAAGGTTTAGGGAAGCCCTGCTTAACTATTGAATTGAAGAGCTTGTGTATGTGAGGGATAAGAATAGTCCCTCCAATTTTAAAAATTTCAACTTGGTAGCCTTCAATGTCCTTAGCTTTCCCATTTGCATTCCACTTAACTCCAAACTCTATGTCATCTAAAGAAAAAACTTCATCCTCTGTAGGGACAATAGGAATGGTGTCCGTGGAATTAGGGAACTCGTAAACACTTTTAAGGTAGGAATTCCAGTCCCTTAAGAGAATCATATTATTTTATTTAGTATTGCGGCTTAGAATTTGGATCTTGAACTTCTTAGGATCTATCTTAGATAGTTGTGAAAGGTACTCTTGCCTTTTATTGATATAGTACATTTTTTTTTCCTTTTAATTAGCGATTTGTACATATTGATCTTATCGAGTTTTAAGGACTCATTAGAAGCATCCCTAATGGATTTCTTAGAGATTCCACATTCTTTAGTATACCAAGGGTTAATGGTTCTATTATTCTTTTTAGAGGACACCTCCAAAAATAACTTGTTAATAAAAGTGAAAAGAATAATTGTAAAATTATAATAGAGTTCTTCATTGTTTTTTTTTTATAAGTTAGAAGATTTAATCCACTATTTAAATTCTTAAAAAAAATCAACTTTACTATATAATCTATATTGTTTATGTTTTTTATATATATATAAGTAAGAGGTTTTATATATAAGGGCCTTCGAAAAACCAGACCATAGTTACAAAAACTTGATAACAACCGGATTGTAGTTACTGAACTGCCCCAAAAAGGGGAAACCAGTTCAGCCAACCAGGTAAGTTTAGCGTCTGAGAACCTAACAGTCTTAAAGAACAAAGCTAAGCTGACTAAATTGTAACTAAAAGGAGCAACTATTAAAAAGAAAAGATCCCTTGAGGGGTTATACACTTGGCAAGTAACCTGGCCAGGTGGAAAGAAAAGTCGCGTGCCACGGCTCCTCCTCAACAGGTGTCCCTTTGCTTTCCAAATGCATGTCAGCGTCCATGATCCAAATGGATCTCCGCACGTGAAAGAACTTCGTAATTTGCGCCATGTTGATTTTAAGGTGGCGACAAAAGTGTTTAAGTGATGCTTTCTTGAGTTTTATTAATAACTCATACATTATTATTATTCACTTGTAATTAAAATGATTAATATTTGTGAGAGAAAATTTGTCTCACATATTATTCATTTATTAATTATGGAAATTGGTTTTCATGTGAGAAACCACCTCACACCAATTTGCCATTCTTCTCAATTGTAGGTTGAGAGAATCAAGGGCATGGTTGGAAAGTCTT
>SNQJ01S0042558.1:0-14780 GCA_010110895.2 Picea sitchensis
TTGCAAACAAATGAAATAAATAACAAACCATTAATAACATGGTTTTCTAAGAAAACCCTTTTGGAGAAAAACCTTACACTCTAAATCACACTCAATGTATTATTAAACAACTAAATGGTTACAATACATAGTCTTTGTGCTCTCAACTAGAGTGTTCATCAACATTATAATTCTAGAGGGATTTTGGTTGCATAACATTAAGAAAAAACTTACACACATTGTTTTCCTCCATCCCTAGCACTGAATAAATAGGCATAACAAAACCATAAACCATTTATAGTTTTCCATTTCTATAGGATGGACGCCATAAACAAGTTACTACTTGCCACTACTCTACATTTATTCCCTACCACTACTCATCATTTATTCTCTGCCACTATGCATTTATTCTCTGCCACTACTCAACAATTATTCATTGCCACTGCTCTGCATTTATTCTCTTCCATTGCTATGCATTTATTCCTTGTTATAGTTATTCATTTATTCCCTACTCCACTATAACACTAAAAGGTGTATGACGCACCTATCCCAACATTCTCCCACTTTTCATACACCTTGCAAGGGTACAAGGGAGAATGCATCAAATGAGCTAATTGCTAGGGCCCATAAGATCCATAGACTCACAACACCACTTGAATTTACCTTTTCTTATTGGTTTCATCAATTCATCTACAACATTCTATAAGGTTCCCCTAACAAAATGGTATTGGGTATACATATGCTTTGTCTTTGCATGAAAGGTTGGGTTCCTATCCAGACAAATGAAATTGTTACTATCACATTGAATTGTAATAACTCTTTGAATTGGCCCTACTTTTGAACATAGTTTCCTAAGACAAATGGCCTCCTTAAAGGCATGAGTAGTAGCCATATACTCTACCTCTACAGTGGACACAAAGACTATAGCTTGTCTCTTTCTCATCCAAATAATTTCTCCACAAAACAATTGAAACATGTATCCACTCGTAGATCTCCTTCTATCTACATCCCTTTTCGAGTTAGAATCCACATAACCCTATATATCCATTGAGTTTGGGTCCCCTGAAACATCATTATGATAGAAAATGGAATATTCAAAAGCATCTCAAAAATACTTGAAGACTCTATTCACTGCAACCCAATGTTCACATCCAGGATTAGCCATGAATTGACTCAAGACTTCCACTTCTTGGGAAATGTCTTGTCTAGTACATACCATAACATACATCAAACTACCAATTGTGTTTGCATAAGGAACATAAGTCATATCCTCCATCGTTGTAGGTGTTGTATTGAACTGCTCAATTGAAAGCTTAGTTCCCACAAAAATTGAAACACTCAATGGTTTGAAATCTTCCATGCAAACAAATTGTAGCACAACATTTACATACTTACTCTAGCTCAACCAAAGATTTTTATCTTCTCCATATTTCTTGATCTCCATTCCTAAGGTATATTTTGCAACCCCCGAGTTCTTTGTATCAAATTGTTTTTAAAGTTGATACTTCAAATCTCAAATCACATCTTTATTGTTACCAAAGAATAACTTATCATCTACCTATAGAGTGATAACAAGGAAATGACCACCATCTTGTTTGTAATACACACAGTGATTTGATTTGGACCTCATAAATCCCAATCCCAACACAAAATAATCAAACTTTTGGTACCAAATTCTGGGAGATTGTTTGAGACTGTATAAACTTATAAGGACTTTTTAAACTTGAAAACCAATGACTCTTTACCTTTTTCAATATAGTGCTCTCACTATGTCATATAAATCTCCTCCTTCAAGTCACCATGTAGGAATGGTATTTTCACATCCATCTGTTCTATCTCTAAATAAAGGGTTGTTGTTGCAGATAATAGGAACCTAATAGATGTTAACTTAGAAACTAGGAAAAATATCTCACCAGAGTCTATCCCTTCAACCTAGGAATATCCTTTTGCAACCAGCCTTGCCTTCTGCTTTTCAACGTTGCCATCTAAATTGATCTTCTTTTTGAACACCCATTTACATCCAATGGGTTTCTATCCATTAGGAAATGGGACCAAGTCCCATGTATCATTATTCTTAAGTGCAACCATTTCATCATATATAACCAATCTCCAAGAATCCTTATCTTCCATCTCCATTTCTTCTTTCATAGTTCTAGGCTCATCAGTGTTAGTAGATAAAGAAAATATACATCCAAAATTATATGGACTATTATTATACATGTATGGTTGCCTTCTTTGTGATTGGGCCTCCTTAAAGTTTGAGGTGAAGTTTCTTCCTCCTCTTCCAAACTATCTGAACCCTCCTCCTCCTTAGGTCCATCATGAACTTTTTGTTCATTTTTTGGTTCATCTTTCTTAGTCTTGAGTAGTAGCCGAACCATTTCTATGGTAGAAGACTTAACTTCTTTGAAAATAACATTATTTTTATACAAAAAATTTCCATCCATGGGATCCTAAAGATTGTACTCTTTCACACCAATGCCATAACTGTTGAAGATACATTTCATATCTTTATTATCCAATTTCAATTACTTCTCCTTAGGAACATGGGCACATGCACCACAACCAAAAAACATGAAGATGTTGAAGTGATGAATTCTTTCCTATCTAGATCTCCATAGGGGTCTTATCCAAAAGAGATGATGTGGAATACCTGTTAATCAGGTAACATGTAGTAGCAATCGCTTCTTCCTAGAACATCTTCTCTACGATGATTCCACAAACATACTCCTAGAGCTCTCCATCAACGTTCTATTCATTCATTATGCAACTCCATTATGTTGAGGGTTATATGGATTTGTCTTATGTATTTTAGTGCCATTCTCCTTACAAAAATCATCAAAATATATAGAACATAACTCACTACCATTATGTGTCTTGAACACTTTAATCTCCCCACAAATTTTATCTTCCAAGACAGATTTAAGCTCCTTAAACTGAGTAAAAAAATTAGATTTAATTATAAGAAAATATACTCGTGTCTTTCTAGAATGATCATCAATTAATGACACATAATACAAAGCGTTAGAAACCAAAGGAACTTTAATTGGACCAAATTCATTCGATTGGATTAAGTCCAACAACCTAGAAGAATTGTGAGAACTAGAATAAAATTGAGCATGGATATGTTTTCCATATATGTAATGTTCAAAAAAATCAAATTCAAGAACAAAATAATTCAATCCATCAACAAGATTTTTGTTTTTCAAGGCCTGTAGGTCCTTCTTTCCTATATGGACCAAACTTTGGTTCCATAGCATTGTCTTCTATGTTAGTAACTTTCTTTCTGAAACAAGATCTTATTTAGGAGGTTTTTATTATGAAGGTGTAGATCCTATAGAACTCTCTACTATAGAAATCAAAGAACCATTACACTCAATAGTGCATGCATCAATATGGAACAAATTTCCCACATGAACACTCTTAGCAAGTACCATAACTACTTGGACCATCTTACACCCTTTGTCAAAGAAAACAATTTGCACACCCACATCATTAAGTGTGCTTACTGATATTAGGTTTCATGCCAGACTCCAACTGTGCAAAACTCCATTAATCACCTTTACTTTTCCATCAGGGAATATAATCAAGACTCTACCAAGGAAATCTATGTTGAGAGGAGAGTCATCACCAAGGTATACCATCCCACCATCATATTTTTCATACACTAAAAACTAGTATCGATGGGAAGTCATATGGAAGGAAGCTCCAAAGTCTATTAACCATGCACTTTGTCCTGCATGGGTTGCCAAAGCCACAACAAAGACATCTCCACCATACTCTTGAAAATATTGTTTAGGCTCATCATCAGAAACACTATTTTCCTTCTTATTCTTCTTCTTCTCTTCCTTGTAGTACCTTTTGAAATGCTCAACCTTGTCGTAGTTCCAACATTTTTCCTTGGACTTTCCAAGGGACTTATGTCTCCCACGAGATTTGGATCTACCCTTTTCTCTCTTCTTTCTTTTCTCCTTCGATATTCCACGAAAAACCAAGGCCTCATTGGTGGATTTAGAAGCTTTCCACCTCACCTCCTCTGAGAGTAAAGCAACCACAACCTCATCAATCATAGATGTATTTATAGTTCTTCCAATGGCCATTTCTAGGTTGTCCCATGAATCTAGAAGATAACACAAAAGGGTCATACAATGATCCTCCTCATCCATATTCACTCCAACTAAGATCAACCATGTAACAATAGTATTAAATGCATTTAGATGCTCGGCTACACAATCAACATCATCCATTCTCAAAGAAAATGACTTTTTTCACATTTTTTTTTTATTATCCAAGGATTTAGCTTGATACTAATCCCCAAAATTCTTCTAGAAATTTGTTGGGGTTTTTTTTCTTTAGAAGCGTTCAATAATACTCAATCATCCAAATAGAGACTAATAAGGCTTTTCACCTTTCTCTCCAACACCATCTAGTTTCATCTTTCATACTAGTGGTTTTGGTTCTAGATACTGCAACCCACAAATCTTGATCTATGAGAAGATCCTCCATCTTGATCTTCCACAACTCGAATTTAGTGCCATTAAAATTCTACTTTTCTAATGTAGATGTGCTGGCCATTTCTATGCAAAAAAAATTCAGCATGTGCAAGGTCCCACTCAAACAAAGATTATTTTAAAAAACCTTTTCCCTAACACCTTGGATCGAAGGTGATCAAGATCTAATACCAAATGAGAGGAAACAGAGGTGTGAAAGAAACTTCCTACATTAATCAATGAGAGAAGAATGTGAACAAAAAGTTTATAATAGAATAGTTGTAAACAAATGAAATAAACAACAAACTATTAACAATATGATTTCCTAGGGAAAACCCTTCCGAGTGAAAAAACCCCACGCTCTAAAGCACAATCAATGTATTATTAAACAACTAAATGGTTACAATATAGAGTTTCTATGCTCTCAACAAGAGTGTTTGTAGTATCATAATTATGGAGAAATTTTGACAGCATAACAATAAGATCAAAGTTACACACATTGTTTTCCTCCATTCCTAACACTGAATAAATAGGCATAATAAAACCATAAACCATTTATGGTTTTCCATTTCTACATGCTAGAAAGCACCAACAAGATATTCCCTGCCACTACTCAACAATTATTCCATGCCATTGTTCTACATTTATTCTCTACCACTACTCAACAATTATTCCCTACCATTACTTTGCATTTATTCTCTGCCACTAATCCACATTTATTCCTTGTTGGAGATTTGTATTTATTCCCTTCTCCACTACAACATTGAAAGGTGTATGACACACATGTCCCAACAATCACAACTCAATTTTATAACCTTTCTTGTAATGATAATAAAGTGTGTTGTATATTAAACAAACCTCTTTTTCATATACTACATGGATTCTTATTGTGTCATACTTTGATGGGTTATTTTAATCTAATAATTATGCTTCACACTTTCTTTGTCTAAATATTTATTGCTTAATTTTTGCAATGATATGGTTACTTGCATTATTATTCTAAACTATGTTACACTATGTTGCATCCCATGACACATTTAACACTATGCTACTTCTCACGGACATCTTCGAGTATCTACCTAGAGATTATATTTCATATCTTAAGTTAAAAATTGAGTTTAGAGTAGTCAATCTAAACTCAAGTCTATTCTATCTATATATTTAATGAGTTGATCCTTGAATCTTTCTTTATCAAACTTGGCTTATAGGCCCCTTAGGCTTGGTGGAAGGATTGGAAGTGGAACAGGTTAAACATTTTTTCTAAGTATAATCCCAATGAAGGTTACAAGTGGCTTTGTTAGAACCTTGTCTTAGATAGTGATCTAAAATAAAACTTTGGCCCTTGAAATTGAAGAAACAAATTTGACTTTTTGGACTAGACAACTCGTGGAAGCCATATATTGAACCTAAGTCAAAGTCCGAGTTTAGAGTAGCCAATCTAAACCTACTAATATTAGATAGATTTAAGGAGTTTATTCTTGAATCTCTCTTCATTAAACTTGGCTTACAAGCCCCTTAGTCTTGGTGGAAGGATTGTAAGTGGAACATGTCAAAAGTTTTACTAAATATAACCCCATTGATGGTTACAAGTGACATTGTTATAAACTTGTCTTAGACAATGATCTAAAATAAAACTTTGACCCCTAAAATTGAAGAAACGAATTTGACTTTTTTGTCTATGCAACTCTTGGAACCCATTTATTGAACCCAATCAATCATTATTTGCATGTTTCATTATATTGGGGGTTTTTTATGTTGGAAATGCACATTCTCACTTGGGGATTCCTTAGCCAAAATATCCCAAGGAAAAGTTGATACTTTGGAACACTTTATTTGGTTTTGTCCCTTCACCAAAATCCCTACGAATGGGTCTTGATTTTGTGGCAATTTCTCCCCATGTCCATTCTCTCGAAAGAAACCAGATGTATGATAAAGTCCCCTAGGATGTTGATTTCACAACAACATGACAATTGGTTAGAGTGGAAGTGATATTTTTGATATGGAAGAAAATGATTGTTTCTATGTGTAATCATACTCAACCTCTTAAGACTAATCACAATAATAATGTTTCTCAAGAACATATCCTTCACCTATTAACGATAACTTGAGTGAAGTAGCTATGGAATATTGGTGTCGACTTCATGATGATGCTCATAGTGAAAAGGAATTCCATGATTCACAAATATTTTAGATATTTTTAGTCAAAAGGTGAACGATTCAGAGGTTGATAACAATGTTTAAATGAGAGACCCAATCCCTCTCTTAGTAACTCCTATGGTTCTATGGGACAACCTACCCCTTGAAAATAATGGATCTGCTAGGGCTAAAAATTAATCTGTATTGCAAAAGAAAAATCCCTAGAACATCTTGAAAAATAATTTGATTGCATAGTTTGGGATATTTGTGGATCAGGTAAACTAGATGAGAAGAGAGGAGAAACAAAGAACTGGACTTAATGCATTGTAAAACTGATCAGTGATCAAGACCATTGGGCATGGAGTCATTCATAATGTTTCATGTATCATATGCAAGTAAAATCATTGGATAGGTTAATGGTATTATGAAATGTAGATGAAGAAGAATACAAATTTGAAGTATGCAAGCATCACTAGCAGATCCGACTTGCATAATTCATGGAATATAATCTCTAGTGAACAAAAATGTTTTTTGTTAATGGATACAAAATATTTGTATAAACTCAGGAAAGACAGGAAAGTACACAAAGGAGTTGTTTCACATGATCTATAATTCTAAGTTTATTTCAAATAAGAAGAAAAAATGCGCAAGAGTAAAACAACAAATAACTCAAAATACAACATTTTTTGATAATCAAACATGGAACATCTAAACTGCCCATCATGATTACAATAAAGAGCACTCAGTCTCACTTCCCTATTAATATCTCTCTAGCCTTTAAAACTGAAACCCCCCTCCCCCCATCTTACATTCAAAATCATAGACTTTATAGTCAATTACAATACCAGAGCTACTAACAAATTTTTAGGAGATAAATTCTATCACTTGATTAAAAATAAAAAAAATCTCGGATTCATTGACAAGAAATATGGAAAATTTTGGATTCAACTTTCCAAAATTCCTTTAATTTCTTAATCGATGAAATTATATATAAAATAAGTTGAATGTTGATCTTGAACCTTCAAATCTGGAAATGAATTTTAATTGATAATTTATTGAACCTTCAAATCTGGAAATGAATTTTAATTGATAATCTCCTGCCTAAAAATATGGAAATGAAGTTGACTAGGCGTTTTTCTAGGAACAAAACTTTGTGAAATTTGGAAAAATCCATCTCAAAGATCCACCCACAAATCCTAAACGGTTGCGTATTTCGGGAAACATCAATTTGAGGCACCTAATTAGGTCCATTCTGAGAAAAACTGATGTCTCATATTTTTGAAATTCGGTCCCATTTGCTCAGAAAATGTGTCAGAAGATTACCTCTAAAACAATCATGTACAAGAAATTTTTGTGTTTTTGACCAAATTTTGACCAAGCTTTCGGCATGATGATTGAGCATAAGGTTGTCCAAATAGGAGAATAACCATATTTATGTGATTCCAAATAAAACCTATATTTCCTTTTTCCAAGATCGACACCCAAAATATGCAAATCAATGAACCAATTTCATTACTGGAACTTTTGCTAGTGAATTCAATTTTTTTTGTATGGGAGGCGGTACTGGAAGTTGAAAACTTCTTACGAAACTTGGTGAAAGATCAAAAAAATTGAAAAGTTATATTTAGGTGCTAACATGACCTTTTGAAGAACATTGAGGTGAAGGAGGATACAATGATATGGAAGAAATACCAGTTGGGTAGGGATATAAGTATTTCTATTTAAAAAATCAGAGGAAACAATCAATCATTCCTGAAATCCCTCCTAATCTAGTTATAACAAGAACCCAACTTTCTACCTCCACCAACACATTTGAACTATTTGTATCATTGTGGAGGACATGAAGGAAATAAGAGAAAACATCACTCCATGTGGGAAATGAGAATTGTATTAAAAACCTTGAAAGAACCTTCACCTTTGAAAAACACTTCACCAATAAATGCATCTTTTGATGAGAAATCTAGGTTGAAAACTCCACCTTTCATGTTGTTCTTCTACATCTATAATATAAATTTATACAATTGTTTAGTAGATTCAGGGGCCTCCATGAATATCATACCATATTTAGTATGTCAAAAGTTAAATGCTAAACTAAGAAAATCTCCTTTATAGATTATCTGATTATATAGATCACAAGTGAAAGTAATGGGTGATTTGAAATGCATATTTGATTAGGTGGCCTTAGAACAAGTGATTGATATTGTGGTTAGGGATATCTTGGAGGCTTATGGTATGATCTTGAGTAGGGACTATTCTCCAAATGTAATGCATACTTCACAACATATTAGCTCCAACTGTGGTTACCATGGAAGGGAAAACCAAATTAGATTAGGATTGAAGGAGAGAAACCAATGCAATATATTACAGATTTGGACAAGAAAAATTAACCTATGAACCTATAATGCACCTAGAAACTGGACGAGGAACATTTTTCTTAGTCACACCCTCCATATATAACAAACATCTTGGTGAGCCCACACCTTCCCAAGTTGATGTGAATGAAACTCCTATAAATAAGGTAAATGCCACTAACTTAGAAAACACAAGCAATACTAATATCTATTATCTCTATTTCGACGAAAATAAATTCAACGGTGGTGTGGGAGTCGGGTATGTCCTTGATCCAAATTAAAACAAGACTCTTGTTGCCTACATACTTGAACTTGAATGCACCAAGAACATATCTAAATACATAGCTTTGATTTTAGGGCTTCAAAAGGATCTAGACTTCAAAGTTCTACTTAGAAGTCTTTGGTTAATTGAAAATTATTGTCAAACAAGTGAGGCATGAATTCTAGTGTAACTCCCCTCACCTAAAGAGATACAAAAAGTAGATATTGGAATTAATTAATTCCTTCTTAGCATTCAATATCAAGTCCAGAAAAAACATTGGTTGATTCCTTGGTAGTCTCACTCTCATATCTTTCCCCATTGGAGGAATCCTTGTTGGATAAATTATTTGTATAACTTGTCTTTAGACACTATGTTCCAAATAACATTGAGAATTGATAAGTTTTGGAAGATTATTAACATATTATGCAATCCCTCTCCAATGAGAAAACATTTGAAGGATCTATCATAGACATTGAAGAACATGCTAAAATTATGGTAGATAGAGACAATGAACATGCTAAAATTATGGTAGATAGAGACAATGGGATATTAAATGTGAAAACCAATAAAATCCCAAAGGGAAAAATAACCTGGAAAAATTTATTAACTTGCAAGGAATATTTAGAAAACTAGTTAACACCAAGATTGAAATTTATTCCATGAAATACAAGATAATTAATATAGGGATGGATGAAAATCCAAAATTGATTAACCTTGAAACTAGTTTTACTCTAGAGGAGAGATAATAATACTTTTGATCATTCAAGCAGTACCAATAATATACCAATAATATATTTTCTTGGAGACATGAGGATTTAAATGTGTATGATCCCATAATATTACAACAAATTATAGCTTTGAACCCTAATACCAAAACATTAAAAAAAAAAACAATAAACCCTTCATTAGAGACAGTGATTCAAAAGGAACTAAGGAAGTTTTAGATACATTGATGATCTTCTCGGGAAGGCATTCGTAGAATTAGACTTTGAGTCAATTTTTGAAACTTGAACATGGGATTGGTAAAATATAATTATCCTCTTCTCTATATGAATCAAATTATGCAGTTAGTAACTATAAATAGTCCAATGATGTTACAATTGGATGGGTTTTTGGGTTATAATCAAGTCTAAGTAGTGGAAGAGGATAGGTGCAAGACAACATTTACCATGAAATGGGGAATACTTTCTTTCAAATGGATCCCTTTCAATTTGATGAATGCTAGCACCACATTCCAATGTGCAATGGACAATGATTTTTAAAGTTTGATTAATAAAAGTGTGGTAATTTATATGGAGGATAAGGAATAATTTATGAAATATGAATTTGATAACATAACCCACCTCACATAGATTTTTGGTCGATATGATAACATAACCCACCTCACATAGATTTTTTATCGTTGTCGAAAATACATGGTTTATTTGAATCCCAAGAAAAGGATATTCATCATTATGTCGGGAAGACTTTTAGGACATGTTATTTCTAAATAAGGATTCCAAGAGGATACTAATCATACGAAAGCCATCACACAAATTCCTCTTCCTCATAAGTCCATGTAATTGTTTTGGGGATTTTTTTTGGTAAGGCAATTCATTTCATATTTCGACAAAATAGTTAAACCTCTCAATGGGATGAATCAAATGAACTTGTCTTTCAAATATGCATCCATTGAAAAATATTCATTTGAGTTGATTAGGTAGTAACTATTGCTTCGCCCATATTAAGTAATCCATACTATGATAAATACTTCCATGTATATACCATCACTTTTGAACATTCGATTGTTGTTGTTTTAACACAAAAGAATCATGAAAAGAACAAGTTCCCTATTTCCTTCACAAGTTTAAGATTGAAGGGGGTGGAGTTGAATTATCTATCTACTGAAAAATGAGATGAGATTACACTTTGGTGAAAGAAGTTAAAAAATATGTAGATCTTCTAATATCTTGAAGATGAAAAAATATGTAGAGCTTTTAATAGCTTGATGTGACAACCTCCTCATTACGACAACAACTCTGATAACAGGTGCAATTTTTTTTTTTTTTTGATTGAGGTGCGTGCACGCGTGTAAAAAGGAAACAGACACACTTGAATCACGTCGCCACCCGAAGACTAACAAGACACAACCACGATGATCACAACAATAAGACATAAGGCGCACAACAAGTAACGACAAACATTAAACGACATACGGGTTAAGTACAGTACGTACACAGATGGAAGAATCCATAGTAGTAGATTTTACTATTTCTGCACAGGAAAGGAGGGCGTTAATCTTAGTTCTCTGCTCCGGAGAGAGAGAATGTCAGATAGGATCCTGGCTGACTGCTCAGGCAGAAACTATTAATCTCTGTCAGGTGTGTCGCAAGAGTGGAAACCCTACCTTTAAAGGGCCCGAAACTCTTGATACGACACTGGATTCTTTACACAAAAAAATAATCACACACACAGACTTATATACTGAGTGACTAACTTTATCAAATCGAAGAGTCTGATATCATACAACTGAGAGTTTGGACAATTCCAATTATAGTACTAAACCTAAAATTAACCCGACCCTAAACGTCAACATAGAAATAAACAACGACTTTATTAACCCTAGATTTAACAGCCCATCCCTAAGCCAATCAATAAAAGCATTGCAAATAAAAAATGAGGAGCTCGCATTCATAAGTTATCAAGGCTAGCATATCAATCTTCCTATTGCAAGAAACTTACATTTTATAAGACATCAATCACATGGAATTACAAGAACATTCCCTAGACATAACCATCTCATCACTAATGGTGGTAAAATAACATTTCAACTAAATACAAGGATTTTACATTTTATTTGTTATGAATAACAATGACACTACGGTAACATTACCATAACCTAACCATATCATCACTTTTACATTCCCAAACATATTCAATTAAAAATAAGGAGTTTATATTTTATATATAGACAACTAAATAAGGACCAACTCTTTATCCCTATGTTATCTATAACAACTACCTTAATCAATACCGCAACGATAACCAAATACTCAATAACATTACTATGAACAAATGCATTAACATAATCATCACTCTACCTTAACAACCATAATGATAAGGTCTTGGTTTTAGAGCTACCCTACTTACTAGCAGTAACATTATCCATCAATGACATTTAAAATTTCATAACGATAAAGCATTTAATACTATTATTCCTTGACATACACACCAACTAC
Source organism: Picea sitchensis (assembly GCA_010110895.2). Classification (NCBI taxonomy): domain Eukaryota; kingdom Viridiplantae; phylum Streptophyta; class Pinopsida; order Pinales; family Pinaceae; genus Picea; species Picea sitchensis. The sequence goes on from SNQJ01S0042558.1 coordinate 12,437, forward strand.
AATATGATTATTCCATAAATAAAAAGGGGGCATTAAAACTTTGCTATGCTATACCACATAAAAGGAATTTAAATAAAACTGAAGTCATTCAATTTCATAACAACAGACTTACACCACTCGCCACATAACATTATTCGGCGGCTAACAACTGGCAACACCCAACGACAAAAATTCAGGAAACGAATTTAATTTAGGCAACGATCAAAGGGAAATTATCAGAACATCAGTTAACTCGGCGGCCATCAATTGGAAACTACTGATATGGCCCAATCGCCTGAAGAAGATACCTCAACGGGCATAAATCAAGCAAAACGCAGAAGGGAAAAATACCAAAATATACGAGTAATAAAACTCATTACCCAACAAATCACCGTCATGCATGAGTAGCTTTGAAATTGACTTACTTTAACTAGGATCTAAATGGGTGTAACAAATAGACTTAAACATGCGTAAAGGACAAATTAATTTCCAATCTAAATCTATTTCGTTTCACATAATTAATGAAAACATATTGAACGTGAGCTGTAATACTTTGGATCTCCAACGTTTTGCTAAATCCATGCTTAATCATACTTAATGCATCCAAGAGGTAATAGAAAGATATTAACGGTTCAATGTTTGAAAGTTTAAAGATTGGTTTCAAGCACTGAAACTCATTAATAACTCAATTGATCCAATATCGCATTTTGTTGATCTAATAGCAAATGGATTGAATATATTCTTGTGAATGCTAAAAATCTTAAAGTTCAGATTTGTTTCTGATTTCTGGAATTCCTTGTTTAAAGGTTTGATCATTGGTTTAATACACTTTGGCACAACTTTCTTAAGGCATTTTGCAATAGTAGTGATCTAATCCATCTCAAGCATGAAATTTATGCTCTGAAAGTTTGAACAACCTGCGTAAAAATCAACGATTCATACTTGCTATAATATTGTTTGATGGTTATTAACACGTTGAAATTTGGATGATTGTCTTACATAAGTTTGAAACATCATAGCTTGAGGATTTCACTCTTTAGGCACTCTATTGTATCACATAAACCCAATCAACATTAAAGATTTTTGAACGAATTGCTTTAACTTGAAATTTCATCTTGATTACAATGTTGTTCCCTGGAATTTACTGTGGTATAAGATCTAGTCTTAAGAAACAACAACACATACATTTAAAAACGAAATGCCCATACATTTATAAATGAATGCCCATACAAAAACAAAGTGCCCATACATTTATAAATGCCCATACCAAAAACGAAATGCCCATACATTTATAAATTCCCATACAAAAATGAAATGCCCATACATTTATAAACGAGATGCCCATATATTTATAAACGAAATGCCCATATATTTATAAACTCCCACAAAAGTTATAAACACCCACAACAAATGTAAAAACACCCACAGAAAGGTAAAAATGCCCACGACAATGTAAAAACGCCATGGCTGAGTGGTTAAAATGCCCACTGTGATTTTAAATGCCCACAGAAGTTATAAATGCCCACATCAAAGGTAAAAACACCCACAGAAAGGTAAAAATGCCCACGACAATGTGAAAATGCCATGGTTGAATGGTTAAAACGCCCACTGTGATTTTAAATGCTCACAGAAGTTATAAAGACCCACAACAAAATGTAAAAACACCCACAGAAAGGTAAAAATTCCCTTACACAAGCAGTGAAATAACGCAGGGTACCATGCCACCAAAAAAATTAGAAGGCAAGCAAATCGCAGGTCATAAGGATTTCCAGTGTAGAGATAGTTTTATCTCTTTCAAGAAAAAAAAAACGCAGACAACAAAAACGCAAGGCACAACGGGAGATCGCACAGATCCAAGGAGGGTCGGCAATGCCGAGATCATGAAATTCCTTTATCTAATACCGACATGCAACAACCGAGTAAGAAGTAATATTTTTATGACTGTCCCACAATTACAATCGCCGAAGAGCATGGCAAGAAACCAATTAATCCAACAAGAACCCAAGCCGTTTGATGTTAAGTATTTTTCATCTCACACTGCCAATAAAAAAATGTTGATAACAATAAGAGAGGGCTAAAGTCCTAATACCTTCTATCATGCAAATGAAAAACATACCATTGCCTTAACTCCCACCTCGAATGATGACCTTGCGCTCCGTGCTGCTCCTGCTCCGCGCCGCTCCCGCTCGCCGACCGTAGAGACTACACCGGTACCTCCTAGCCAATTGCTAGGGGTACTCTGCTTCCCCCTTGCCCCCCGAGCCGCAAAAAGGCCACACTCTATCCAGATGGTAAGTCTAGCTTCCCAGCTTGCCTCGCAAGGCCGAGATACCACTCCTATCCGAGCTGAGAAATCCCAACTCCT